>WAAD01039649.1:244099-307502 GCA_013389945.1 Fregata magnificens
GGGGCAGGCTCGGCTGGGCTCTGCCTTGCAGCCCGGCAGGCTCCCGCCGCGACCCTGTGAATGAAGGGGATTAAACACAGCGGCGAGGGAGATTTCAGGCGTCTCGCTGAAACACAAGAAAATCCTTTTATCCCCAGAGGGACAGAGGCTCGCAAAACTTCTTTTAAAGTGCACTCAGGAGGGAGCAGCCTTAAAACCCGCGGATACGAGGACCAAAACTCCCGCGTTTCACGAGGTGGTTGGGGTTTGCCTGTGCGGGACCTCCCCGGGCCCGCTCGCTGCGGTCTTACTGCGGTGGAAAACCCCCACGGGGTTTTGCATCTCCTGCGAGCTGGGGGCTCTGCCGCCGGCCCCCCGCCTCGCCCGGCCCCCTCCGCTTGCCAGGGGCCACCCCCCCAGGGGCCAACCCCCATCCCCGCGGCCACTTGGGTGGGAAGGAGACAAAGAAGGGGCCGGGGCTACCTCTTTCTCTCAAGCACAGCCGTACGTTTTCCCTCCTCGTTTTGGGAGGAGGAGAAACCCCCCCCGCCCCCGGCAGTGACAAGTTTGTGAAGATCCCGCTGGCCCTTGCAGAGAGAACCGTGCCATGACCTTTGTTTTTAAGATGGTGCCAGCTTCGGACTGGGCATCCCAGTGGTTTCTGGGCATTGTGTAGCATGGTGGTGCAAGCACCTGCCTGCCCAGCAAAGTCCCCAGGCCAGAGCAGGGGAGCACTGGAGTGTGGTTTGGGCTGCTGGATCTCCCACGCTCAGCTCAGGGGGAGATCCCTTATACAGCACGAGACTTCGGTCACTTCCAAATTCAAGTTTTCATTGTGCTGTCACAACAGCATAGGCCGGCTTCTGGCTTTACATACTCCTGAATCTTGTTTTCTTTGGCTAGGGAAAAATACTTTGCTGTGCACTTGATGTAACTCTTAAGTTTACCTGCTAGGGGACAGACGACAGTCAACTGTCATGCAACCTTCCGACAGCATCAAGTGTAGGAAAAAATATGTATGTTTTCCTCTTCTTTGCCTAGTATTTGAGGATTAGGTGGCACCTGATGTATGCGCTCGTTTTTTTGGATGAAAACTTCTCGTGTGTATTGGGCCTCAGTACTGAGCACTGTGAGGAGGAAGACTGGATTGCTGCTGTTGGGGGTTTTTCCTAAGTGTGTATGTGGATTATATTTAGTGCTGTAAGATAGGTGTGGTAGTCATACTGAATTTATTAGCTTATTAAGCATTAGAGAAACAAGTACATATTGAAATTATTCTGGTCTCTTAAATTGCTAATGAATGCAATTTTACTTTGAGGGAGTTATGAATGGCTTCTCACCACCACCGCAACACACCTTTGTTCGGCGAAAAAGAACTCCCTCCTTTCATGTATGCCTTTATTTCCTACACTGGGGCTCCAACTTCTTTTAGTTGGGGACTTTGTAAGGAAATTTTTCTAACCGTTGCTTTTGTTTTCCCGATGCAGGCAGTGCAGCCGGAGGAGCTCAGCTCACCCAGTCGATGTGAAAGCAAGACAAACCAAGGTGCAGCAGATGAAGGAGAGGCAGCGAGGTCAGCTGGTGGAGACAGCAGTGTCGCTTTGAGCTACCCCAGCCTTCATCTCCATGCGTACAGCATCGAGAGCATGACAACGTTTCCGAATGGCTGTGGAAATAGCACCACCGTTACTTGTATAGTTATGGATAATAAAGAGCCCCAAAACCAGACTACCTGTGTTGGTCATAATGGGGGATACAGCACCAGCAACAGTCATGAGGAGGAAATTCAAGAGGATAAGCTCAGCCCTTCCAAAATCATGCGCTTTTTCACCACCCCTCGGAAACGGGCTAATTCCAGCTCTGAAAGGCCTCGTTCTCTGGTTTTGATGGGCAACTCGTCCACGTGGAATGCTTTGTCTTCCATCAGAAAAATGGGATCTTTCAAGAAGTTGAAATCTTCCGTTCTCCAAGGAATTCAAACAAGGGAATGCTCAGACATCTTAAATGAGAATGGCGTAGGCAAACATGGTTCCAACGGGGCAGTGGTGAGAGTTCAGACTAACAGGTATTCCTATTCAGGGCCTCTACATGATTTCCAGAATGCAGTGGATGGCTTAGTTTCTGACTGCTCTGATGCGGAGGAGAGCGATGAGTCTTTCCTGAGGAATACTCATCGCTCACGCAGCATCAGGCGGGCTTATGGTGCTGGCCGCATAAACTTGCTAGACACGGATAAAGTTCAGAGTCATCACAACTGTACTAGGCCAACATCACCTGTCATCACAGAGCCAAAGATTTGTGAAATTTTGGTGAAAGACTCTGAAAACAACAGGATCATTTATCGGAGAAGCAAAAGTTCGGATAATTTGAACTTTCTGAAAAAAAGCTCATTCAAACGGAAGTCCACCTCAAACCTCACCGACCTCAAGGTTGCAAATGAAAAACAGCTGCCAGCAAGGAGTGTGAGTGTTACTTCTGCTGACTCAGACAAAACCAGTGGGAACCCTGAGAGGAGATCCAAGCGATGGAAGAGCCCTATCAGGGCAAAGGATTTTGACCGAGTTTTGAAACTTGTCAGTAACGTCACAGATGTTGCATGGAAGAAGGATGGCCCTAAGAGCACTACTCCTTCTCCCAGCGAGCAGTCCCAGAGAACAAGGTCAAACAGCAGACTGCACGATGACTACTCCCGCAGGGTTTCCAGCAGCACGGATCATGACAGAAAGAGATGCACCTCCCCGGTATCTAGTCCAGACTCCTCCTTGCTGGGAACACCTTGTGTGCAAAGCCCCACAGTTGCTCAGGATAAAGAGGCTGAAATGAATGTAGCTGTTGCTGAAGACAAAAGCCTCAGGACGTCATCAGGTATCCCAGACTCTGATAGCTTATCACCCACGCTGAATGACATTAGTCCGTTTCCCAATGAAGTGTTTTATTCGGACTCGGATGAACCAAAAGCTACCCAGCAGTTTACATCTGAAGCTGAAAACTCTCACGTTCCAGTCAGGCCGACTACTCCAAAGCCTCAAAGTCCCACTGCAGAGAAGGAAAAGTGCAATATGAATTTCCAGTGCCCAGACTATCACAGCACGTTGTCACTGAGCTCCTCGGAGAGTGAGGAGAGAGTCGAGGTACCAGGGCTGAAGCTGGGCAGGAATCCTGTTTCCTTCCAGGACTCGGTGCAAACTGTGTACTATGATGATGGAAATGAAGACAGTGGCATAAGCAGCCACTCTCAGCTGAGCCTCAATTTAGCCTCTGGTGCTGAAGAGAAAAAGGAAGAGGTAAGAGAGAAAGCAAAATCCTTTAGAAGCTGTATATATGTCTATCAGGTTTTGTCTTTATTAATGCAAAACAATGCAAACAATGCAAAATAACCTGAATACTAATGGCTACTGCAGCTTGTTATTGCTAAAATATGCTGACAGGAATTATTCCCTTTAATATATTCTCTTTGGATGCTAACATCAAATTACTTTTACTTGGTGCATTACTATCAAAGAAAGTTTTAGCAGCAAAGCTATTCATGTACGTTTTCAAGGGCAGCTTACTGCACCCTGCAGATATACCACCTTGTCATGTGGTCTTGTCGGACTTCACCAGCCTAAGCAGGGTCTGGCTGTGTTTCCTTCCAAGCTGAAAGGTCTTTAAAGAGCCTCCATATTTTAAAGTAGTGTTGATTCAGTGTAAAACACTTAGCCTGTGGAAGCCTTGCAGAACATGGTAGTACTTGTAGAGTGGTGTGGCATGAAAGATACAGTATAGAGGTTTAAGCGTTCAGTTGTATCTGATGTTTTTCACTGCGCAATGATGGCCATGCGGAGGGTAAACTATTTGGGTATTTATTTGCCTGCAAATTTCAAACAGCAGTACTTTACATGCTGGGCTGAGTGTGTTGCTACTTATGTTTTGGTGAAGACACCAGCGTTTCACTGCACCTAATGCATGATTTCATACTTCCAGTAGATGGGTAGTTGTGCTGCAGCACCTCTGAGGTAAGTTCACGTAATAACCCTGTGCCCTTACCTAAAGCACTGTGGGAGTTGGCACTGGGGCAGTTGCAATGATTTGGCAGTGTTGGTGAACAGCTGTCATATGTATCCTGCACCCATTTGAGATGATGTGGCTCACCTCAGCCCTGACAATGTACAGTAATGTGGTTTTGAGCTACTCAGGGTGAGGCAGCAGAGAAAGGTTTGATACTCATTGGGAAAAATACGCCGGGGCAAAAAATACACCCTCTGGATCTGTATGGATATGGAAACCATTTACAAAATAAAGCTGACATATCTCTTAAGCCACCTCAGTTTGACTAAAAGTATCTTATGCCTTAGGTATGAGATAGACAAAGGCAGCCGTTGCAGCTGCACACACTTCAGCCTTTCATGCTCTGAAGTCTTATAATGCCTGTGAAGCCATCTTACTTCTTTTAAAAGCCTAGCATGGTTTTTGCAAACTAACTGTAAATGGTTACAGAGCTTATCAATATTGTCTTTCTGCTGGAGAAAAGCGAGTTTGTTTACTGTAGTGCTTGCAGCTATGGTAAGATTGGAAAAAATAAACCCAACGTGTATAAATGTTGGGGTTCTGAGGTTATTCCTCTTCCGGAGTCCCGGAGTTGCCACAGCCATCCATCTTTTCCAAAAGCCTCACTTCAGAGCGTATGCAAGGAGATGCTTTCACACTGCCAGAAGAGGCGAGAGCCCTAGTGTGGACGAATGTCAGTTGTATTTCTAAGGAATAAAATGAAAGTAGAATTAATGCTACTCATCTACCATCTAGTGGTGATCTGTGATCACGACCCAAGAGAAATTCAGCTTGTCCCTCCCCTTGGCTCCCGACAAACCAGTACAGTTTTTAAATGAATGTGTACATTGGGTGGATAAAAGTTACTGCAGTTTTAGTTTTAACACCACATACTGTTATTACCTAGCATGCAATTTAAACTTTCTCTTTATATTGTAACATATTTTAGGTTAATTGCGAGTGCCTTTTAGCGCTTGCTTCAGTTGTCTAAAATACGGAGTGTGCATTGGTGGCAGCTCTGGCTTTGTGTAGTGGGCAGGCGGCCAGTGTGGGATTGAGGCCTGCGGGAGATGAAGGAAATGGTGGCCGGGAGATGGACTCCTTGGCTGCTAGGGCAGCAGCAAGGGACTGTAGCCCCCTCCCTCTGCTGTGAGCACTGCCTGGAGCCCTCTGTGCATGGCAAAACAACTGCGACCACCCAAATGGTGCAGCTGCATCCAGACCTCTCTTCTGATCCAAAAAAGCAAAGTTTTTGGAGGTGGTAGCTGTGGATTGGAAGCAGGAGCTGTGCAGGTCAGGGTTTACTTCTGTCTTACTATGCAAGGTGTGTAAACTCTGTCCTCTCTTCTTTCCACACCTGCTCCTCATCCCATACACAACCCTAAAGCTGTGGCACTCAGAGTGACTACAAAACAGGGAGAGTGGTATGGTTTCTCCCTTGCCATTTCTTTGGAGGGTTTCACTGCTCATTTCCTCCTCCTTTACAGCATGCTTCTCTCAGCGTGGAGGTAGCTTGGTACCAAAGATACTTTTGCCAGGTTATTTTTCAATTGGAGTTTATTCAGCCTACAGGCACTTTTATGAATGCTGCATACTCACACAATGAGGTCATTGGGGTTTGAACTTTTGACTACAATTAATTTTTAACTCTACCTTACACCTCCGTGTTACAGAACTGTACCCACCCAGCAAGTTGTTCCTGCGACAGTCAAGCGCTTGGTTCATTCTCAACAATTTGAGATGTAACGCTGAGCCATGCGAATCTCAAACTTCTAAGACTTTTTCTGAACCTGAAATACACTATATTGACAGACAGATCTGCACTGTTGACATGTTTCATGCATCTTCTTTTCTGTATGGATTTCATGTAAAAGCCAGTATGTATTCCAGTACAGCCACTAAAATCTCTGTGGCTTGGAGACATATTTCAGTACAAAGCTTACAAGATGCTAAGCAGTCAGGCTCAAATGTGTTCTCCTTTCAGGACTGGGTGCCGTAGCTGGAAGCAAATCTAGTTTATACCCTTAGCCACTCACCTAGTAGATTAGTTGACAAATACAGTCTGTGGAACTTGGTCCATCTCTGTATTTTCCCAAATGTGGAAACTAAACGTTTCTACCTTGCGTTTCTCCGATGCCTTAAAGCTGATTTTGCAGTATTCACACAAGGGCGTCTATCCATTTACCTGAATCGATGTTTTGGGGATTTTTTTCCTATCTGATTCAGTCGAGATCCTGTCACTTCTCTCACTTTGTTGGTTTCACCAAAATGCAAGACTTGGACTGGAGCAGGGGAGGTGTTTGGCCTTTTGGTTGTTGGTCCTGCCCAAGGTTGCTTCCCAGGGAAGAGCTAATTAAATGCAGCTTGGATCCACGCCTCAGCGCTTCTTAAACTACAGAGGCATGAGTCACCAAAGCTCGTCTGTGACAGCCCATGCTTTCCCAGTCTCTGCTTTATGTCACTGTCACTTATATTCAATATGTTACTTTTAACTAGCATCAGAAGATGATTAAGTACAACTTTGTATTTGGACTGTTTCGCATAGTCTTCTCTCTTCTCCTCTCTAGAAGAGCCCCATGTCACTGTAAATAACAAAAACTTAAACCCTTTACTTTGGACTGGCACGTGTCGGCCACTAAGGCTGCCTAAACAAAACACTGTTCTGAATTTGTTACAAAAAAGACAAATCAAGTTATTTGACATTTCACGTAGTCTTTCAGAAGCTCTTAAGAGCACCTGCTATTTAAGTTGCCTTGCTGGCATCGGGCTTCACAGCACAGCAGACTTTTTATTACTTAAATGCCTTATCTGCATGACTATAAGTGAATGATAAATTATAGTGAAGAGGTACCTCTGCTGTAATTAGGGTTGAGTCACATTTTGTTTGCAGACTGTACTTTAAGTGCTCTAAGATCTGTCTGTTGACTCATTTATGTTCGTGCCATGCGGAAGTCGGTGGTCCCAACTAATCCACATCATGCAGTCCCCCAGCGCTCAGCTGTTGGCAGAGTTGAGCTGGTCTTTCCCGTACTGGTCTCTGGGCTCTGAATATTGAGCACAGACGGCTTAACTTGGGGGACAGCTTACGGAGGAGAAGAGGAAGAAGAGCTCTATGGATGGGAATACAGAGAGGATTCAGCTCTGTCCTCACTGTTCATCCTCCTGATTTCTTGCTTCAAAATGTGTCCTCACAGTGAAGGACCAAAGGGTGGTGGCTGGATGTGGTCACGTTCAAAACCCACAAGGAGCACGCAGCAGCCAGGAGCTGAGGATGGGCATCCCTGGTAACTACCCCAAGCTCCTGAGCGCTGTGGGGCTGGGCGTGAGCACACCTGCTGGGAGTTAGCTGGTTTCAGCTCTCTGAACTCTTCATTTTGGATTTATTCACCTCCGGTTCATCCACATGCAATTTAGAGTGTGGCTTCATCAGCTTAATCTGTATAACTGAAAATGCGCTAAACTGTAAAGGATGATTAGATAAAGGTGGGAACTTTTTAAACTAGGTTTACTCCTATGGGGCTTGTAATTTGGAGTGAGGACCCAGACTCCAGTGGCACTCTGCTCTTGCTGGCCACAGGGCCTGGGGACAGAGCAGCAGAGCACTGTAACAGGCTCTCAACACCATCTGTGACAGCAAACTGAGGTTTCGGTTAGACCGAGTAACATTGAATTTACGCTAAACTCTCTGAGCTGCTCTGCACAAGTCAGGATGTGTTCACACAATGTCTCCACCCTTCACAGTTGCTCAAAAAGCAACTTCCAAGAGCGCTTGCCCAGAGCTAAACCAGAAACCGCTGTGCATTGCTACAAACCCAAACTGCAGAACCGATCACTGAAATGATGCAGAAGGGAGCCCTCAAAGGACACGTGTATCTTCCTGTTGCAGCAAAAACTCTTCCAACTCGCTGCAGCAGAGCTGTCTGCCATTCAGTACAGCCTATAATCATTTGTTGCTGTATCCTCCACTAGGAAGAAGAAAAACAAGGCAGTGGTGACAATAGCCTGAATTCTGGATCAGATTAAATTTTAGACTGAGTAATTGCAATGCTGAATAAAATTGGCCATTCCTGAAAACTGGTAGAGTAATCCAGGGGTTATTGTCATCCCTGCAAAAGGGTCTGTGGATGCTGAAAGGGAGAGTTCAGACGGACTCCACTGTAGTTAGGCTGGGGCAAGCTGCTCTCTTTCCATATTGCATATGTGCTCCTCTGCCTTTCCAGAGTGCCTGATATTTGAGTCTGCTGTAGCTCTCCTCTGACACCTCAGTAATACCCAGGCACTGCTCACCCTGGGATCAGGAGTAACAGTACCCCAGAGAGTGGAATGGCACTTCTGGCCATGTAATTTGGTTTTTACATTGAGTGTGGTGTTGAGTTGTCAGCACTGAAAATCCATCTCGACGCTAGGAGGTTGCAATGTCCAAAGTGAGCACAGGCAGCTTCAGAGTTTCCTCTGAGCCACCTGCGTTTCCCCTTTCTGGCATCTGGAGGCTGCTGTGGTGCTCATGGTAGTGGGATACTGAGCAGGATGCTGTGGCAGGATGGGAGACCAGCTGAGCACTGAGGAGACTGAGCACAGCAGCCTTGACTCCTCCTACTCCGAGCTCAACCGCAGCAGCCTCGCCCTTACTCCACGCTCTAGGAAGTAATAGTTTGCAGGCGTAGAGTTCTCCAAAGCAGCTCCACCCCATGTAAGCTGGTGTTTGTGACTGCTGCTGGGACCTGCTGGTGGCTGGGCGTGGGCTTGGGCTTAGGCAGGGATGATGAGGCTTTGCCCTGGAAGGGTGGAGAGAGGGGGAAGCAGAAGACCTCTGCCTGGAGAGACACTGAAGAGACGCGAAGGCCTACGGCTTTTTATGTTTTGCTTTGTTAGCATAAAGTTCCACTTTCAACCTGTAGTTATCATCTGGCTTTTGAGGTTTGCCAGCGGATGTTACAAAGGCAGCATGGAAAAAGTTGCTTGTTTTGCCACATAAAAGGAAAATGGATATTTTTAGTCCTGTTACTTGATCTGGGGTGTTCTGAGTCGATTTAGAAATTACTTAGAGATTTATTTAGGGATTATTAATGACTATACATCTTCTAAAAAGAGGCGGAGGATATGAATACTCCTTTACTATGCACTACATGCTTGCTGTTCCAGTTCAGATACTGAAGTAAAGAAGCGACAGCATTGGAGCATCACCCAGCCATCCCCAAGTATCAGTCACCGGAAAACTAGTCGGAACAGTTTTCTGGTTTTAGCACACTTGCATTTTCATATGACTGATGAGATTATTTCTGCAAAGCAAATACACTTCCCTGCAAACTCCCGTATGCTGGTCGGAAATGTTAGCTGATTTGGTCTTGGAAATGAGTTGGGGGAGAGGACGAAGGAAATCCTTGAGGCTTAAGCACAGATTTGAGAGTCATGAGATCCACTTGTCATTTCCAGTTCAGCCCTGTGCTTCCTCTGTGACTCACATGACTTAACTGCTTTGTGTCTGCTCCTTATCTGTGAAATGTGCATATTACGAAGGTGAACTCGCTGATCTTGGTAAGACATGTTGCTGAGAGGGAAAGCAGCATGCTTGTTGATTACGACAAGCAGGCTTTCAAGGATCAGGTTAAATGAAACAAACCTGCATTAAAAATGCCTTAGAAATACATGGCCAAATTTTGTTGTGGTTGTATCTATATAGCCTGATCTTTTAATGCGGTTTTGTAGGTGTATTTGTTATTAAAACACAACAATTGCTTTGGTGTCAAGGAATCCCAAGAGTAGAATTATTTTTTTTCCAATTTCTAAAACTTCCAAAATGAATAGTTTTACCACAGTAGTTTGTGTTGCTAATGGGGATTGATTTTACCATATTACAAGGCATAGTAATATAATTTTACTTTATGACAATGCATAGTTTTTCCTGCATCCCTTCTAGGAGCTCATACTAGTATAGTGCAGTGGTATTCCTTTAGGGGCCCCCCCCTTGAAGCAGTGTTCTTCAAATTTTTAAACTGTGGGTCCACCCAATTTGGGGGGGAGGCAGTGAAGAAAAGGCAGATTATCTTGCTGTAGTGTTTATAACTTCCAAGGAGCTAAAACTTATGTTAAATTTTTAATATGGTTGTATTAGTTTGATTTCTTCGGCTTTGCTTGTTTGTATAGGTGTAAATGCATATGTTCTTAAACAGTTGTTTCACTGATCGTATTCTCCTGTCTTGTAGACCACAGGTCGAATAGCACTGTGTATTCTAGGGATAGATAATCAATGCATTTATTTGGGGTCTTCTCAAAGGCTAATTAAAAAGAAAAGATGCTAGTGGTAGAGGAGGCACAGGCATGTAAAGAAAAAGGATATAGCGCAATTTGCATTTAGTTAGAAAGGAATAGATGAAAATTTTCTTCCTGTAAGTGAATTGGACTGGTTTAATAATTCTGGTTAGTTTGTGATACAAGATGCAAACATGGACTGAATGGGTGCTTTCTTCTACAGTAAAAGCAGTCATTTCCATGGTAACTATTGCTATGATGGTATCACTGTTGGAAATTGTCAGCCTGTTGGATCAACAGGGAATCACTGGGATCTCAGGATCTTTTTATAAAATCTGGAAAGAAAGCAATAAATATATTTTCTCTGGGAGGCTGTATTGTATCCGGAGTCTCATAATCTCTGTGTCTGTCACAACAGTTTGCAAATAAAAATATTGATCATGTCCATGAAACATAAACCAAGCTATTGACCTCAGTTAGTAGTGATGATAAATGAACTTCAACTAATGGTCCCCCACTGCTGTTTAGCAACAAGAAAAAGTGCAAAGGTTGCGTTTTATCATCTACCTGGGTGGAGACACGTTGTCCGGACTTTTACTCTGTTAAGTGAAGGTAATAAAATAATTTATGGCCACTAGGTCATGAACACTTCGTCCTTTATAGTTTTGCTACCTTATATGAATTGAAAAATCAATTCTAATATTACTACTGAGTTCCTAGCATTTGGCAGTTAATCTGTTATACAAAAATATCAGCTAATTAATAGTAGCCAATTATAATACTGGCATATAACTGTCATTGCTAGCATAAGAATTTTGTACATTTTTATATAGACTCCTCAATGCACACAGAAATGTGTACTCAAGTGATCAAAACACAGAGATACCTACATGAAATAGCACAAATGCTGTGATTTTCCTCATAAATGTTCCAGTTTCTGCTTTTAAGCCTCGTCATTTACAAAGAACATGACTGATTATCCATCACAAGTTTTCACTGAAAATATGTAGTAATCATGTTCTGATACTTCTCAGCCTCCTCATGTTTTCCTTGTAATTTATTCTCATCCAGAATTATTATCTGTTTCATTTATCACACCCTTTTATAAACTGCATTTGGAAATGAATATGCATTTCTTGCAAAGACATGATTAGATTTTGATTATGTCCTTTCTCTAGATTAGAAAAAGGCAGCTGTAGTTAGCAAGGTTGCATTTCAGCCAGACAGCTCAAAAATACAGAGGTTCCAAAACAAGAATCCATGCAAATTATTGTGGAGCTAAATAAAAAAAAAAAAAAAGGCAGAAGGGGGCCAGTTGCTTTAGTGAAAAACAGCTATGAAATACCCTGGAGCATCAGCTCCCCCGGGGGTTCATTGGCAGCAGCAGCAGCCTGTCTGTGTGGCCCTGTGGCACAGCTGCTGCTTTGGCAGAGGGAAGGGAGGAGGATGCTTTTTCCCCTGGAGACCAGTGAGGCTGGAGGTCCTTGTCCAGGAGGCACCTACCTGTGACTTCCCAGCAGATTGCCAGGTAGAAAAAAAACTTTAGGGATATTTAAGTGTCCCCATATACTGCCATGCTTGTCTATATGTATACATTGTGAAGCATTAAGTGTATCAGTACATTTAGAACATAAAAATAAAATTTAAAAAATCCGAATAGGTAATGGTAGGGGTAGAAATGCAGATCAGTGGGCAGGGAACCTCAGCAATGTACACAGGCATCAACATGTTTATGGAACAGTGATTTTATTTTCATTAGGGAGTTTACTGACATAAACACATCAACAAAAAATCACCCAGGGATTGGGGTTTTTTTGCCATCAAGATGGCAGCTGTATGTCAGCTCTCACAAGCGTCCCAACAGCAGCAAGCCGACCGGCAGTGGGCTGTGTTGCGTCAGACTTATAGTTTGGGCTTTTTCTGCGGTGGAGAGCATGGTCAGGTATAGGGTGAAGGGTTATTCGTGGTTGGTACAACTGTGCCAGCAAAAGTCCTGCCATGCAATTTCAGGTACTGGCAATTTTTTGCCATTTCACTGATAAAAGTTGCATCCATATAAGCAACACTTTACCAGTACTGTACAGATCAGATCTCATGCTCCTTGGGCAGTGCTCCCTCTGAAGACAATTTTGAGTGCTGAATTTATCAAATATACACTGTAGTCTGAGTAGCACTGTAGTTGCAGAACCTGGCGCTCATCTGGCTATAAAGGCTAAGCTGAGCTTTCAGTGGTTAAACAGCTGATGCTGATGTTGCTTACATGGGTGTTAATGAGTAACAGGGAATGCCAACAGCAGTCATGTGCCATTAAATGCAACAGGGTTGTATCAGTGCCGGGCCGAGTTGAGTGAGATCGTGATCAAGTCCTTGAAGCTGCTGTGCCTGGATTGGGAAATCAGTCTGGGCCCAGGCAAAGGAGAGATTCGGTCTGGCTGGGCTCAGACTCCGCGGTGTAGTTGGCTACCTGGGAGCAGCCTGGCAAAGCTCCTGCTGTAGCCTGGTCGGTGCGCCTAGGGGGCCCTGGGGAGCACACCCTAAACAGCACACCTGAAAGTGGTGCCTAGAGCTGAGCTGAGCTACCTAAAAATAGCTGCCAAGTGCAATGAGGGGCAGGTACCCAAGACAGCTGCGCACAGCTGGAAAGCACCTTGCAGGGAAGCTGCACCTTGCTGGAGCGGGAGATAGGGACCAAGCAGGGTTCCCCACAGCATTGGGGAACATGGTTGTAGTGCCATCTACATCTACCTGCAATCAGGTTTGGCACCTGATTCCTGCCTGTAGTGCTCTGTAGGCTTGGGTGACAATCTTGTTTGCGGGCTCAACTTGATTGCCTGAGCATAAGCACCCAGCACTGCTGGAGGTGCCCGGACTGGTTCCCCCTCATCTCCGGGGGCTGCTTCTGGATGGCCCACGCCTCCCGTAGGTCCTGTGTCATACTTGCATGATGCATGGTATGTGGAGATATTTTAGATCCCTTAGGACATTTGAAATGGCCCCGTGTGCCTATGTTTAGGCAACAAAACCTCACCCCAGATTTCTACAGGCTACGATGGCAGCTTTAACATCTAGCTAACATACAGACACCTCCATTGCAGACGTCAAAATTTAGATGTGGGAATCTGGAGCTGAATCCCGCCCGAAGAGTGACATATTACATGGGAACAATAGCAAATAAAAATGTAGCCTGGATCGAAGTAAATGTTTATTTTAAATGGTTGTATCTGTAGATATACTGCTGTCAGGAAAAAGGAAAATGATTGAAATAATACAACAATTTAACTAATACGCTATTGTAGGAATTTAGCTGTCCAGATAAAATGAATTCATTTGCATCAGTATAAATAAGTAGAGCTGTTTGTGTTTGCAGTCTCAGAAGAAACCTCACCTAGGATGCAGCCTAAAAGACAAGATGAATAATCTTGATTGCTAGCATTGGTGATCCTGTGCTGTTGCTAGACTAGCAGGTGTGAATTTCAGAAAATCCAGTGTGGATTCAGCTTAGACCTTTACTTCTCAGAAATCTTGAAATTCCTTGAATTTTTTGACCAACACTTATACTGCATGAGTCAGCACATGACATTTTGATTTTCATCCTATATGAAGGGCGGTGTATATCTCTACTTATGTCTATAGATGGTACCGATAATAATTGTAGAACATAAACCTGATTTCACTTATAAGGGATTAATCAAGAGAAGGTCATTTGAGGTCAGTGGCGCTGCACCAGTATAAAGCCAATGACAAGTGGAACAAAATTTTTTCCTCAGAATTTTTTCATTGATGTCAAGAATCACACTTACGCTTAAGTGACTGCAGTACTGGAGCCTATGAGTTGTATGCTGGATATTTTATTCCTACTAGTAAGTGGTCACTTGATCAGGTCCTGCTTGAGTAGGTCACTTAGAGGAATGTGAGGTTATCAGTCTGGTTTCCTCTGATTTTTGCTATGAGAGGATTATGTTTTCTGTTTTATTACTATTCTTCAATGCAGTTTATAGATCTAAGCCTAAAAACACATGTCCTTCAGCATTGTTTATTGCACAGCAGAGATTAATCTTGCTGTCATTTGGATCACTACTGTAGGTGGAGTGCTGCAGAAGCAGAGCAGTCATCTCCTTGCAAATGTTATTGCTCAAGATAAGGGTGTAAAAAGCAGATTAGGAGATGACATGTGACGTGTCCTTCCCTCAGTCTAAAAGTACAGGATCATGGGATGAACTTTGCCTGACTGGTTACGCAGAGTGTGGGCTCACGTTTGTAGCTCTTACGGACAAGACTGCAAAATAAAAGCATAAAATGACTCTCATGAGCTCCTTTCTCAGTCACTGCATATGTGGAGACCCTTTGCCTGTGTCTGATTCTGAGGTAAGAACCTTATTTAACCTGCGATTTTGCTGCTCTGACCTTGGAGGGGCTGGTTTAAGGGACAGTTTTGCTGAAGCTGTGCTGGTGCTCCAGCCAGGGAGTCACTCTCTACTGAATCGCTTATACTATTAAAACTGGTCCTGAGCTAAAATTTGTAGAGAAGCTGAAGCATGCTTGAGTGACAGGTGTGATGCCATAGAAATCAGAAATTATGCAAGTGCTCTATTTAGAATAAATTTCATGCTGTAAGTGAAATAATTGAATGTAGAGCAATGTATGACATCATTGATCATTTTTCATACCTTAATAGCAGCAATCATGTTAAAATGCTGACTGTTTAATAACTCTGCCTACTAGCTGAAGTGGTTTTATACAGTGAAATTTGTCTTAAGCTGTCTTTCAAATAAAAAGCAAAATCTGCCCACTGTATCAGGTGGCCTTCTAAAAAACGCTTGTCAGAGTTGTACTGGCCTGGTTGAAAAAGGTAGGTGGAGAAGAAGGTGGCAGGAGAGAAGTCCTCTTTCACAGGCATCGTTGTAAACGGCTGATTCTAGGCTGCATGTTTCCTTTGACTATGCAATACCTGAAATGCCTTCATCTGGTCTGAAACAAGTGAACACAATGTAGCCAGAGACAGACAAAATGATGCCTCTCTTTGTTGGAATACTTACCAGCTTTGAACATCATCAAAAATGCACATGGGTAGTCTAAAGATATCCTAATAAAGAAGTAGGCTGCTTTTTTTACAAAAAAAAGGTCAGAATTGGTTCATAATTTATGTGAGAACTTGGGGCAGAGTTCACTTGTTCAGCAGTGCTTTGGAGTTTGCCATTCACTCCATCAGGCGTTCATGCAAATCGCAACCCACCCCAGAAACACACATCCTCCTCTCTCAGGTTGTTCTCTCTTCTTTATAAAGGAGCCAGGAAAAGCCAAGGAAATGCTGAGAATTTGGAAATTTGAGGGAAAAGTGAATATAAATTTTTATGTGCAGTATTTTTTCTCAAAATAAAAACTGCAGGGGTTTTGCTAGAAAAGTTTACATTAGTATTACTCCAAATGCATTGAAATCCTTAAAAATGTTCCCTCTAACAAGTATTTCAGTTGAGGTTATTTTATTTCCAAACTTGCAGTACCAGTGCAATTATGATACCTGTAGGCATTAACCTCTGTGAGCCAGATGTGCTGTTAAATAGGAACAACATGCTCATTTCCCAAGCTTCCTCTCTAAAAACATCAGTTTTTCCTGTATTTGTTTTATAATGTATCTCTGGTCCTACTCCGTATGACTATAACCTCCCTGAGTGTACAGAAAATTAGCTTCTCCCTCCCAGGCTGGATGAGGTTACTCCCCAATTCTCACATGGCTACACAATCTCTAGATCTGACCCAAGTGAGAGTGTGGGAGTGAGTGGTAGGAGGGGGTGCGACTGCCCGTTTTGGTATCGGCTTACAGTTATGTGGCATCAGCAAGCAGTCAAACTGCAGCCTTACTGTTTGTTTTTGTCACTGAATAGAGGCAAAGCAGAGGAGTATCACAGAATCATAGAATGGTTTGGGTTGGAAGGGACCTTTAAAGATCATCTAGTCCAACCTCCCTGCCATGGGCAGGGACATCCTTCACTAGATCAGGTCGCTCAAAGCCCCATCCAGCCTGACCTCGAACACTTCCAGGGATGGGGCATCCACAGCTTCTCTGGGCAACCTGTTCCAGTGTCTCACCACCTTCATTGTAAAGAATGTCTTCCTTATATCTGATCTAAATCTACGCTCTTACATGAAACCATTGCCCCTTGTCCTGTCACTGCAGGCCTTGGTAGAAAGTCCAGAAACACAGTGTGCTGGCTGAATTCTTTTTACCAGTGTTACATGTAGCATGCTACTTGTGCAGAGGAACAAGTCCTGTGAGTGCCAGACCTGTCTTTCCAAGACATCATTCAGTGAATTCGGTGTTTATGATAGGGCTTGTCTGTACTGCTGAGGTAATAAGTGAATTTTCAGTGTTATTAGTCATGTTTGCCTAAGAGGTGCTGATCATTGGGTGTTAATCTTACTCAGCACAAGCATCACTATGTCTTTCCTTTGCAAAGTTACTCTCTTCCTCAATTGTCAGTTGCATTTATTGTATTTATTATGGTAACGCTTTCTTTTTAGCAATGTTAAGCTGATCTGCCATATGAAAAACTCACAAATGATTAAGTGTCAGAAAATTCTGTGGCTTATTTGACTTTTCACATTTAAAAAGGTTGTTTCTGATGACCACTGGAAGAGGTCCCCATCCCAGGAGGAAGAAAAGACAGACACACAAAAGGTCACACCCAGGAGATGGGGCTCTGGAAAAAGATCTCGTCCCAGACCTCTCTCAGACTATGGCCAAATGTCAATCAGAAGTTTCTCTATACCAGAAGATGCAGTTGCGGTGGAGTCTCAGAAGACAGACTGCACAGATGGAGAAAATCAGCCAGGACTGGCTTCTGTCGGGTCTGCGATGCAAAGCAATACAGTAGGCTACCACAGAGGGCGAAAAAGAAGACCCATCTCCGTAATAGGTGGGGTCAATTTCTATGGAAGCGGTCCGGCAGAAGAGATGGAAGGTCTGCTGACACAAGTAAGATAAGAGGTGTACTCTCTGCAAACTGCAAAAGACCCTTTCACTTCCTTGTCTCTCTATCTTCAGCCTAGAAAATAGAATGGATGCTTCCTTCTCTTCCTTCCCTTTTGTCAAGCTGACATCGTGTACTTACAATTCTGCTTTCCTGGTCACTAATTACTTTGTCTTGTGTTGTTAAAAAACAAAACAGCATGGAATAAAACTGATACTGACTTTGGGATAATCTTTTTCATATTGTAAATTAACCTTCTTTCTTTCTTGGAATGGTTGTTACATCTCATATGGGTGTATAAGAGCTGATTTGTGTGTAATACAGCTGTGCTTTCAGTCACCTTACAGGGTGTAGGGCCTGAGGAACAGAGGAGTACAAACAATATGACAGTAACACATTATTTATTGATCATTTCAAATTCTCCAAAAACAGACCTGTTCAAAACCTGTGGCATTAGCTGTGGTGTTCAAAATCTTGGTATTGGCATAGCAATGATATGTAAAACTAATAAGGAAGTAGCTTTAGAAACTTGGTAATAAATTAAGGAATTAATGAAATATAGAACCTAAGAAAACTGTGAATATGAAAAAACAACCCCACCCTGTTAATGGACTACTAAATTGACCTGATGGAACTTAGGAAGCCTGTAAGAAAATAGCGAGTGGTTGAGTTAGTACTTGAGCAGTACCTATATACTTATTTGCTATCTCTGTTGGCTTAGGTAAGAGACTGAGAAATAAAAAACTTTTGAGAGATAAAAATAGCTCCTTTTTTCCTGGAGGTAGTCCTGAGCAGGTACAATGTGTAGAGGAACTTACTCTTCTGATGGTAGTGGTGGCCCCATCTTGTAGTTGGTTGCAGAGCTTCGGGCTCCTGGGCTTTTGTAATACTGCACTGATCAGGTGTCTTCCACTTTCGAGAAAAGCTGGAGGACTCCTACCTAAAGCAATGGTCAAGCTGATAAAGCAACAGAAAAAAGGCATAGTATTTACACCCTCAAAAAATGTGATTCCAGTGGTTATTAACGGAATTTGAATCTTCTTAATCTTTCTCATGCTACTTGATCTCCTGCTGGGAATTTCAATGTAGTATCATTCATGGGTATGGTACTCCCCTAACTGAAATCAAATTCTGAAACAATGGCAGGATTTTCAGTCTCGTGTGAAAAGCAATTTTTAACATGAACATTCTTATTGTATATTGCACATTTTTTCTTTATAATTCCCTGATGAAAAAATGCATCTTGAAGCAAAACTCCAACTGAAGCCAATGAACCTTTTACCCAGGCAAAGGCCATAGTTTCAAACCCTACATAATTGGGTTATTTTAAAATTAACTTTGTCACTACTTAGCTTGGAGGAAAAAAGAAGAGGAAAATTATTGTTATAAATTCTAGGCCATCTTAGTCAAGAATAATAGATGGATTTCAAGGGATAGTAAGTATTGGCAACCCAAATAATCCTTGCTGTACCATGGAAGTGATTTAACACTCTCCAAGCCCTTCATTTACTGCTGAAAACAAATTGATCTCTCTTCAAACCTTATTAATGAAGGAGCGTGCATCAAGGCAGCTATTTGAGTAGACTCTTTCCGTGCTGCAATGCTGCCACGAGGACTGGCTGGGATTAAACGAGCACAGTGCTGGATTGCTGTGGTCAAGACCAAAACTATGGAGCATTCCCAACGGGGACACATTTTTAACCCAGATGATGGCCTTCCCAGGCCTGCCGCTGAGTAACAGCACATCCTTCTCTGTCCGGGGAAGGGATCTGGACTGAAGCCTTACAAGAAAATGTTAGTTGCCCATAAATAAATAGCTTTGTTGCTTCATCAGCCAGTTATTTGCATATTGTAATTGCCATCACTTCTATTAGCTATTTGATGCAATATATCAGACTTACTCTTTGTGGTGTTATTCAGTGATAGCATTCTGGTGTATTGCTAAAGCACTGAAGATATGAGGTTTAAAGATGAGGTTGTAGTTAAATCATATTCAATACACACAGATTTTTGGCAGTCATATTAGAAAGTAAATTTGTAGCTGGAATGTAAAAAAGGACTAATGAAGCAGGAATACATGCGCTGGAAGTATTTTATGTGGGGCTTTCAAAGACTGATCTTCACCTTGCTGATTTTTTTTCTTAAAAGCTTTGAAAACCCGCGTGAATACTTGAAAAGTGTAATGCTAATTCCTTCTTTGTTGTGTTTTGGTTTGGTCTGACAGCTTAGGTGTGAGAAAAGTTTTCAAACAATCCTAAATCATTGGTTTCGTAATAGAGTGTCAAGAGATCGTAAAAAAACCAACCCTGATCTTTCAGATTACTTGAGGGAAGGGCCTATGGCCAGTAACAGCTGAAAGATAAGAGAAGATGTAAAGACGAGTTTCTCTGAAGTTCGTATGCTGAGGTCTGGCTGTTTAATGTTGAATGTTTATGCAAGGTCATTCGGCCTGGCTAATGTGGAGTTGTTCAGGGACAACATAAAATTAGACTCAATTTGCAAATAAAACAGGGGTAGGTTCTCTAATCATAATTAAGCAAATGAATGATTTAACTAAAGAAAATGGCTTCTAGATAAAGTTACGAGTAAACTTAATATTACCTCTTTTTAGTAAGACTCCTGGGATCTTTGGAGCAGAGGATCATTTAGACAATTGTTTTTGTCTTGTAAACTATGTTTATTTTACTTAAAAGCAATACATTTATTTGAAGAAAGCAAGTGTCCCAGGAAGCGAACACAACTTCCAACCATAGCATTTCTGGTCATTCTTTCGCTTTGGGTTTCCCTTCAGACATGTGTTTACAACGCCAGCTGGCATTGCGCAGGCTGTTCTCAAAGCAGTTAGATCCCAGAGCGTTTGGGCACGGAGTATTACAAGATGAAAATTTTAGAGCATATCTGATCATAACAGCAGGCTAAGGAGTTTTTAATGTAACAGTATTAGTTGTTTAATTATAATTAACATAATAAAATATTTTCTGCGATGCTGATGGATATGGTATGCAGTGTTTAAGCAATGTCACTTCAAAGTAGGGGATTTTACTGCCCCTGTCATTAGCTAGACTATCTGAAGAAACCTTACTTCATACCTGAGTTTTGCTCAGTTGGACTTGCTGGTAGCTTTACTAATACTGGATTTTCCTGTTTTCTCTGTAGCCTGTAACACGGCCACCTGTTCCAGCGCACCAGGTACCCCCTTACAAAGCTGTTTCAGCCAGGTTCCGGCCGCTCACCTTTTCACAAAGTACCCCCATCGGCCTGGACCGGGTTGGACGAAGGCGGCAGATGAGAACATCTAACGGTAAGATGGGCAAGTCTTTTTAACTTTCTAGATCTCAACTTCATACCCAGCTTGGTCAGGAAGTAGATTAAGTGTGGAACACAGAAGGGTGCAAACCAAGTCAGTGACAAAGTAGTACCCAGCTAAGTTGCTTTGTTTCATGACTTTCTCATTAGTAGCTTTTCCTGCTGTGTACATGTAAAACTTGTTTTTCACATGTACTGTTTGACATTGCTATGGTTTATTCTTCTGTACCAGTTACACTCCTGTTTTTCCACTCTCTATTCACATACTTGCCTGAAGATAATAGAATATGAAGGAAGTAAGGTCTAGTATGCTTGAGTTCACACCCGAGCCATAGCCACACCACACATGTATTTTTAATTTTCTGTTTGCCGTGCATTCAGCACAACTACCTAGATAGGCAAGCCTTAAATAATTAAGCAGCTTGTTTCAGAGAACTGTATGCAGTTGCAGCTGCCTACTCAGTGGTGAGTGTAGCCCAACCAGGGTTCTGGGACATGATGGACAAATTCTTGGAAAAGATTGCATTTTCAGAAGGAGTACCCTTTATTAGACTCTATGATGTGCCCTGTGTATTTTTTCTGTAGTTGTTTACTATTAGCATGCAATGCTATCTTGAGTTAATAGAAAGTCATATCTAGTATTAGTGGAATATTTCTTGACAGGTGGGTCCAGAAGAACCTGGGTTTATACCATTTGTGTTCTTTCAGACCACCGTGAGCATAATCTAAACAGTTATTCATGTTTCACTGGCAAGGGTCGGACATAAAAGCAAAATTTTCACTTCATATTCTTCACTGTTAATAGTGAACAAAACACTACTGGGAACCTTCACTCCACCTCTCTATAGACAGAATAAGTAAAGGTGTCTGCATCAGGGCTTGCCATGACTGAAGTAGGAAAGTTAACAAATAGCATTTTCAATGTTTCTTTATTCAAATTATACATACGTTTACTAGTCAGTACTTAGCTTTTATGGTTCTCAGATAAGTTTTAGCTGCAATGATATCCAAATTCTGCTCAAAAAATCCCTGAACTACAAATTAATTCATATAAGAACATTTTAAAACTGCATTTTTCAGTCTTCAATAGAGCATGACAGTTTTCTTCAGAAGGTACTCTCCAAGGAACAGAGTTGAGAATTTCTAACTATAGCAATGAGATACATGACATATACTATATTAGTATTCTCCTTTTAATTTATATTGTAGTAAAATATTGGGAACCACTTTAAAACCATGTCTGGAGTGTGTCCTTGCTGTATGTATCTCAATATGCTTAATGATCCAGATTAGACATCGAGGTAAATTTGACATCTAATGCTGCAACCCTTGCTAAGGTTACGTGGTATCTCAGTGCCTGATGCCAGAAGGACCACTCACAGAATAACAGGTTTGCCATGAGATAGTTCTAAAAAAAGAGACTCTTTACACATCACAGAGTAGGGATTCCTTTTTTATTTTTAGTTATCCTTTCCATTTCATGTTTGGAAACCACATGAAATAATATTAGCTACCTAGACAACTGCCTGAGAGTACTACATTTTCAACTATTTAGCTTTTGAATAACTGGTCTACTAAACATAAGCAACAGGATGACAAATACACAAAGCAAGGTTTCTGCCACTTTTCAAGACAATGAAGCCAAAGCAATATTCATTATGCTAGATGTGACTTTTATGACTCATTACAATAAACATAGCAGTTGAGCAGGAAAAGCTTCTGAAATCAAAGCCCTGAAGGCAAGTGGGGAATATCATGGACTTCACAGTTTGAGAGCAGTTGCAAAGATCTGTTAAGTAGCTCCAGCAGAAAATAATAAAGTGACTAGTGTCACACATTCTGATCTCTTTCCTTTTTCTCTTAAATTCACAAGGCATTTCCTTGTCTTTGAACATGTGAGAGTTTTTTGTTTGCTCATGTACAGTGAAATTCGATAGCACAAAAGCCCTTTATTATAGACAGAAATTCTAAACCCAAGCACTGAAAACCAGTGGTATCTTATTTTAGTTACTTGCTAAAGCCTAATACATTGCATGTCTACTTTTATAACAATGGGAGATAGAACTGGAGATGTAAATTTTCAGAAAAACAGCTGTTACAAGACAGGAAATCATCATACTGTAGGAGACAGAATAACAACCAGCCAAGACCTAAGGGAAACTTCCCTTGAGACTTATATTGCCACTCCTGTGCTTAAAGGGTTACAAGTTTTAAATTGTATTAAAGAGGTTAGCTATTTTTATAAGTATCTTAAAAACTAGCCCATCTTTTTTGCATATTGTGGTGGGGGACTTGGATTTGGCTAAATTAATTGGTGAACTCCTTTAGATAGACTCAGCTCTGAGTAGGTGGGGTGGGATTCAGCTCAAGTTTAAGTCACCTAAATTTAGTCTAAATGTAGGTACCTACATAAGAGTTAAACATTTGAACACCTGTTACAGGCAGTGGAGGTCTAGGGCTTGATTCAGTTACCCACCCCAGGGTCCAGATATGTGTGGGATACCTGAGCCTGCAGCTGGCAGACATGGCAGGGGACCTGTGGGAGACCTATTCCTTTCTTCAGTGGCAGCTGGAGGCCAGCAGGATATCCAAAATACTCAAAATGGCACTAAGTATCTGTGTTTAAACAACGGATCTGAGCCCCCAGCCATTGCAGTCAATGAAGGTTAGAGTGGGAACTGCCTTTGGATGAGGTGGATTGCTCTCTCAGCTGTTTTAATGGTGACCAATACCTGCTGATTTAGGTGGTTCATTCAAATGTGGATTCTGGCATTTAGATGAATAAATTTAAATGTCTTTAATTCAAGTAGTATCCTGTCCTGGATGTTTGCCTACAATGTTAAACTACTGTCAAGCCTTTCCTAGTTCGTCAAGGTTGGGTAACCAAGTAGGTTTCAGCCTGTGTGGAGCACAGCTCAGGAACTGAGGTGCAAACAAACTGGCTGTTGGACAGAGGAGATTTTCAGGTTATCCATCCCTATCACCGATCAAATACACAAACCCCACCCCAAATAGGTTATTGGCCATGGAAGTGAACAAACAGAAGTTGTCAATCACTCCTCGAGAGAAAACAGTTCCCTGCTTGCTACCGTCTCCTTGCTACCCTGTCATAAGTAGGACAATATGCAGGAAATGCAAATTCCTGGCTTACTACACTGAGTGCCGTATTTGTGATTACCAGGAGGTGGGTGGAATATATCTGATGTTGCAAGCAGCTCCGTGGCGGTTGCTGTATTTTGCGGCCAAAGTGCCTGAAAAGCTCAGGGCGGCAGAAAGACTCATGAACAGGACCTGAAGGGGCATCATGAAATCCACTGCTGCAGGCTAAGCAGACCCAGTGTTGCTGGGGACAGAAAAGCCTCTGGACCAGTGGATGATGGCTATATGATACTCTGAAGGATAGGACTCTTAACTGATGGGAAAAGATAAAAACTATGCTGCTGGGTAATGGGATCGTTAGTCGCATAGATAGCTGGGCTTAACGATGCAAACAGGACCTAGCGGTGTGTTGGGAGCAGCTGGTGCATCAGGTGAAGCACCTAGGCAGTCCTAGGGATTCCGGAGGGGAGGTGATAGCTGTGGGGCAGGTGGGTGCCAGGGACAGTGTGATGGATGGGAGGCGAGCACTGGAGGCAAAACTGAAGCTGTCAGGTAGAAGCTAAAAGACCAGGAGCCCAATGGTAAAATTGTCCGAAGTGTATTTAAAAAGGAATTTAAAGGAGCAGAAAAAGGTGTTGAATGCTTGCAGGCAGCAACGAGAGTGTTCAAGGACAGCATATTAGATGCTTAGAGCAAATTCATGTCACCTGTCAAAACAGAATTTGGAAACACCAGAAAAGGGTTCTGTCATTAAACACAGGGGAAAAGAATCTATCTATCAGAAGAAGAAAAAAAAAAGGGCATCCTTCAGATTGTTGAATTGCCTCCAAATAGAAAAAAAAAAAAACCTCTAGCAATTTTGATGTAAAGCTACAGGAATGTAGAAACAATTTGCTAAAGATATAAAAACTATGTCCTTTTTAAAAAATATGAGAACCTGGTAGACTACCAGACAGTTTGTAGGCCTTGTAAGTGACTGAGAAATAAAACCTGAGCTCACATTAGATAAGGATCTGTCTCAAAATGTCAGTAAAAGTTTTAGAGTAACTACATGAATAGTAAAATATTGCCAGAACCAAGACTTCTAAAGGGATTTAAGAATGAAATAGCTGAGCTACTGCCTCAGCATGGAATTCATTCCTCAAAAATTGCCTCAGTACAAGGAAGAAAGCAGTGCTGGGATAACCATTTATAAAGAAGTATCGGGAGGGTTCTAGTGAGCAGTAGACCAGTGAGTCTGACATAATAGTACGTAGAGTATATAAAGAATGTATTTAGGACTTAGAAACTATAACAGAGAGTAACATCAATACACTGGTGGACCCTTATGATGAAGAAGGGTCCATGTGCCCTATGTAGAGGAAAGCTGTGCCCCACAAATGGATTAGGTTTTCTGAAAAAAATCACTGAGCATGTGACCAGTAGGTATAGGCTGCTTGGATCTCCAAAAGGCCTCTTGACAAGATCTCTTACAAATGTCTCTTAATAAAGGCCTGGGATAACAGGGAAGATCTTCCCATGCTTTAACAAGTGAGTAAGCGCTATGCAACGGAGAGGAGGAAAGCGGTCGGTTTTCTTAAGGAGAGAACTCATGAGTGGAGTCAGATGTTCAGTGTCTTCACAAATAATGTGGGAAGGGAGGTATGGAATGAAATTATAATTCTTGCTTGTGTGCTAAATTATTCATGGCTAGTAAAAGCACAAGCTGCTTGAACAGAGTTGCAGAAGGATTTCACAATACCGAGACACAACGCACTGCACTGGTGGCAGGTGAATTTGGTGTTGATAAAGGCAAGGTAGTGCACGTGGAGGAACACGAGCCTGGTATGCTTGCAGAAGAATGGACTTTGAGCTGGATATTGCCGTTCAGGAAGTGATCTTACAATCCTAACAGATAATTAAAGTGTCAGTTCAGTGCATAGTAACAGTCAAAACAGTAAATAAAAGGGCAGGGATTTGTAGGAAGGGAATAGAGAACAAAACAGAAAGACCAATTGTGCCACTGGTGTGGCGTGTGGGGGCCATCTCCCTGTTCCTTTCCACCTCAAAGGGCATTTTTTACAGGGGACGATACAGAGAAACGCAAAAGGACAAGAAACCTACTCAGTGTCTCTGTGTGAGGAATGATTAACATGGCTAGGGCTCTGCAGCTTGGAAAAAAGGACAATAGGGGAATAAAAGTCTGATTGGCATAGGAAAAATGAACAGATAATAGTTATTGTTTCCAATAATGTAAGAACTAAAGGGCACCAAATGAAATCATCAGATAGCAAGTTCAAAATAAAAGATAGTTTTCACACTCAGCAAAATTAAACTATGAGACTAATTGCTACAGATGATATTTCACATCCCAAAAGTTTACAGAAATTCAGAAAGTGGTTTGAAAAATTCAGTTCATTAAACACAAAGATATCAGTTCTGCCCCAGGAGGGATCTGACTGATCTGCAGATAGCTGGAATTTAGGAAAGTACATCAGAAAAATGCCATTATATGCCTCATCTATATTTATGTTCTTCCTTGGGCATCTGCTACTGGCTGCTGTCAGAGCAGTGGGTGGGGGGGACATTTGGTCTGCCCCAGGGTGGAGGGTCCTGTGATACCAGAGGGGTATCTAGAACTGGATTTTCTTGAGGCGAGTAAACTAGCTTTTCGTTTTAGTATTTTAGTATGTGCTACCCACAGCCTTTTCAGAGTGCCCAACACAGTGGGTAAGCCCAGCTCGGCATGCATTTGGACAGGGTCACTGTGGACTGCCACTACAAAGGACAGCCTGCACCTCCTCCTGTCCCTGGCTGATCCTGCGAGGAAATGAACCCACCACCAGCTCACCCCAAACAAGTACTTTTGTGGTCGTTCAGTTTGTGGCTGCACAGTTGCTAGACGTGGCCATGCAGAGGAGGGAGAACAGACTCCCCCCCAGCAGCATCCCATGGTGGCACTGGGTTAGTCATCAGGCAAAAGCACACAGTCCGTTCTATTCTGCAAAAATCAAACCAAATGACTGTTTTCCAGAGATCGTTTTTAATGTATGTTCTAGAAGAGCCGTGTGGGGTTTGATCTTGTTTACCTTTGGCAGTTCAGCTGTTTCTCCCCTGCGGGCAGGGGTTTGACATGGCAGAGAGCTTGTGCTCTGGTTGATTAAAAGCATGAAGCCTTCACTTGCAGGTCCAAGGATCATCTGCACTTCAGTGTCACTTCTGTTTGCTGGTTTGGTTTTTTTAAATGAGTTGTGCTGAGAAAAATGTGTGGGGCTGTGTATAAATGTCTTATAATATGTGGTAGCTTGTTTTTACTGTGCTATCCAACAAGCGTCCTTGCAGCAAGAAATAATAGGAAAGTTTGGGGATTCAGAATCGAATTCCTATCAGTCTCCTGTGCAGTGCAGCACAGTCTGGATTTTTGTAGGAAGATGGCATTAATATTGCAGGGCGATGTTTGGCTTTTCCTTCTCCGTCGGAGGCAGCACTGGGGGAAACCATGTGATTTCAGTGGGTGTTGAGAGGTTGCTGTGTGCAGAAATGCCACCCGGGTTCTGTGAACACATCCCTGGTGGAGGCAGTCCGCAGTTAAAGGACAGGCTCAGCTGAGCAACGCAGTTTGCAGGTAAAGAAAGCCATAAAGATTTTGGAGCTTTCCAAACTGGAAACGTAGTGCTGTGGACAAGCACAGGTTGCAGCAGGCTTTGCACTCTGCTGATGGGAGCAGCTCCTGTCTTTGCTTCCAGTGCATGAACTGATCCAGCTTCAGTGCAGAATGACACAGATGTAAGGGTGGTAAATGCTGGCCCATGGTGAATGAATGAGGTTGTGCTCTGGCTGGGTCAGTCGCAGTGAAAGCTGGACTGTTTGGGTGCTTTCCTGCTTCATTCCCTATTTTCTGGAGCTGCTGAATTAAGTTTGTAGTTTGAGAAAATGTCTCAGTCCTCCCCTCTTTTCCTGGGAGCAGTCTGCTGCAGCCTTAACACTTTGGCTGCTTGTGCCCTAAATAATGATACAGGATTTGCCTGCGAAGCAAAAGAAGTTTTAATAGCCATTCAAAAAATACCTTCATTGTTTACTTCTACTGGAATTGTAACCGGTATAATATAATAAAGATAGACCGATACTCCAAACAGTGTTGTAATACAAGGAACTCCCAGCTCCCATCCAAATAGTCTTTCCCTTTGAATTGCAGTCATTTGAATATAGATTGAAATCGCATTAAGCTGCTTTAATGAAAAACAAATGTACTCCTTGGCTTGCTGCGTTCGAGACGTTCAGGCACTTTGGGAGCAGGCTGGGCAGCGCAGGCGGCTGCAGGCACAGCGCAGCGGGGGCCAGGCAGCCAGGTTTTTGTTTCTTTTCTGGAACTTCCTCCCTAAGGGCACCCCATGATGTCAGCGAGCTGTGAGCTCGCGGCGGCCAGGCTGAGTGCGCGCCCCTGGCAGTTCCCAGCTGGGCTCGGCCTCAGAGGCACAGCTGGGAGCTGAAGGCAGCGAACAGGCTGTTTCTCTGTGCTGTCGGTAGCTCAGAGCCTTTTGTGATCCTCCACCAGCCCTTTAGGACAGAGCATCACCTGTTAGAGGTCAGCCCTTGCCCTGGGGTCGAGTCTGACGGCAGCATGGTAGCCAGGGGGGGAATGGCACGATTTTGGAGCCTGGAGAGCCTTCAGATGGGTACGTGTGAGTAGAACATGCTCTCTCTCGCGCGCGCTATTTTTTGCAGTCTTTGTAGATTGAACTGATAAACTGTGGCAGTTGGGGGGCCTGATTCTGATCACACTTATAGTGTGTCATTCACGGGAGCCTGCAGCCTTACACTGGAGACAAAGCTGCTAGGAGATCAGAATTAGTCCCAGGCTGTCTTTTAAGTTTTTGCATCCCGTTGGTGTGATCAGGAAAGCCCACCCCTACCTCTGATATTTCTGTCTGTAAACAATAGAGGAATAGATACAGAATGCAAGCAACTGATCTTCGCTTGAGAGTCTAACTACGAAGACAATGTAAGCTTGTTGATTTGGTACAGAATAATGAACAGTTATTGGTCCCAAAATTGCAGTCCTTTTTCATCTGGAGCCAAATGAATTAGGTTATTTTGATGTGCCGTTGTTACTAGAACAAACCAACAGGCAGTACTGATAGTACGGTGGAGATGTGTAAAGGATCACGGGGATTATTTTTTTTTGGTCTTGCTTTAAAAGCTAAAAATTGATTTAATGAATGATTTATTTGCAGATTTTTTTAATAAAGCAGTTTCAGTAAGTTTCACAAGATGTATTTTAAGTTTATAAGTGCTCAGATTTATGAGTCTGTAGGGAAAAAAAAGATCTTGTTTTTTTTAAATAGGGATTCTGCATCCTCCCTGGTTAGGCAGATTATACCATGAATGTGAGTGTGTATTTAAAATGCTGGGGAGTAGAAGAGAACGGTCGAATAGCCATGTTCTGTTACATCAAGACTGTGGCCATATTTTTCCACTTTTAAAGGAAAGAAAAATCTTCCAAGTTTTTTAGTGAATCTGTGAAGTAATCAGCTTTGATCTCTCTTGCAAATTAATACCCAAACGACCAAAGATGCTAGTGCTGGTATGAGCGCCCATAAGGAGGGGGTTGAAGTGTTTCTCCCTATAAGGTAAATAATGGGTAGGCAACAGCATGCCTGTTAGTTGTGTAGGTGTGTGGCGTAAAGCCGTGAGTCATCTCTTTGTGACTCTCACCCATCCCGAGCCCGGAGCTCGGCAGGCAGGCGGTACCCAGGCTTGAAGCAGGGCAGAGGAGGGGCAGCGGCAGGGCCCTGCTGCTCGACCTTGCTGCTAGGTGGAAGTGGCAGGTTCAATAACTCCGCTTAAAGGTCCCTTCCCAGGCACTCGGGAGTGAGAGAGATGCTCTGCAGGCTGCGTGGCAACTTATCTGGGACACAGTAACCATAGAAAAGGAGTTCAGTGCTAGCAGCCCATTCTGAATTTTATTTTTTTTATTTTTTATCTTTTACTTTTTATTTTTTAATTGGATTTTTGAGCACTGTATGATCTTCAGGCTCTCTAGTTATTTACAGCTTGGGCCTGCCATAGGAATAAATCTTTTGGGATAAATTAACAAGGACCAGAGAGTGCATTCAAGCACTGGGCCACTGGTTGTGAACACTTCTTGATTACTAGCTCATCCCCTGATCTGTTTGAACGTTACAGCTGGCTTTCAAGGGCAAACCTACTCTGAAAGCGCCTAGCACTGAGCAGTGTTGGGACATGAGTCAGCCAATATTACTTGGTCCTGAGATCAGTCCCCAGTCCTCTTCATCTGCCAGTACGGAAATGATCGCCAGAAGGACCTACCACCCAGTGATGTACACCAAATGGGTTTTACAGTTTTATACAGTAACAGCAGATTTACACGTGCATAGTGACAGTCACTTACACGATGTTTCTCTTGGTTTATGTGGCTGTGTAATAAGATGAAGCCCATCTTAGTTCTGGCCTCTATTTCTCTACAAAGTTGCCTCTTTGGTCAGAAAATGTACAATTTTCAAACCAATAATTTTTGGTGATTTGGGGCAATTAGAACAAGTTTTTTCTTGGGCAGTTACACTGTGCTCAGTCCAGGTTCCCTGTCCCCTTGGGCCTCGCCGTAGGTATCTCCGTGGTGCCAGAGCCTCCCGCGGCACGTGGGAGAGGTGGCAGCAGTCAGCTCAGAGCAGGGGCTGCGGCGTGGGCTGCCCACCCCTCTCACGGGTGGGTGGGCACGGAGGTGTCGGGTGGTTACATCCCTGCAGGGGATGTGACGGTGTGACGGCGCACCCAGCCTGGGACTGTCAGCGGCCCCCTCTGACTGCCAGGGGCCCGCTGGAGCTCTCTCATCTGCCATGTGGGAAACGGCATCGAGACCTCCCTTCTTATTCAGGTCATTTGCGATTTCCTCTGGGTAAAAAAAATAAATAAATAATTTTCGCGCACAAAAAGGAGACTTTCTCAGTTTCATCAGCTGCTAAATGAGAAAATTCTGAAGAAGAGTAAAAAGTATTTAATGGCGGAAAAGCGGTTTTCCTGAGAGCTCTGCTGCCCTCCGCTTCAGCTGTTACTGTTATATTTGTGACAACAAAGGCAACTTCTCAGCGATTCCTCTTGCATTGTTTTTTTCGGGGAATCATAAAAATGATGAAGCAAACAGCTGTTGCACCTTTGTTTTAGTTGCTGCAGATGGTGGGACCGAATCTTCGGCCTTAGTGGACGACAATGGCAGTGAGGAAGATTATAGTTACGAGGAGCTCTGCCAAGCCACTCCCAGGTACCTGCAGCCCGGAGGGGAACAGCTAGCAATTAATGAGGTAACGTCCTGGCCTTTGCATTGCTGTAATGAAGGGGAGGGGGGTGTTTTCCACAGGTCTGAGGTTTCGTATTAATAAAAAGTGCAATGGCAGTAGCCAGCATAGCGAAGAATCCAGCAGCCGTGGTGTCCTGTCTCTGGCAGGGTCCACGAGCAGATGCCAAGGGAAGAGCACAGTGACTAGTACTTCACTGGGAGTGTAACTCATTAGCCTATGTAACAGCTCTGGAGTGGGAGTTTAATTGTTCTCACTAATAAATATACGCATAGATTTCTGAAAATGCAGAATTTTGGTTTAATCCTGTAATAGGAGTAATCGTGGGCTCTCTAGTGAAGTATTTCGATCTTTTAGTAATTTATGAACAGTTCATTGTTTATCTTTTGTCCTTCACAACCTCATTTTCTTCCCATCTCAGCTGATAAGCGATGGCAGCATTGTGTATGCAGAAGCTCTCTGGGACCATGTGACTATGGATGATCAAGAGCTGGGCTTCAAAGCTGGAGATGTCATTAGAGTTCTAGAAGCTTCCAACAAAGACTGGTGGTGGGGAAGAAATGAGGACAAGGAAGCCTGGTTTCCAGCTAGCTTTGTCAGGGTGAGTAACTCTTGCTTTTGCACAATTGTCACACGAGATTCCTAGCAGAGTGCAACAGCAATGGTCATGGCATTACATTTAAGTGAAGGGCCTGATCCTCAGCATCTTTGGATCTGAACATCAGTGGTGTGACTCCTAATGACTTCACAAGGAAAAAAGCAATAGAGAGTCACGCCTCAAGATCCCTTAGCTCCTCTGACACCTTTTACTCTGGCTTCTTCCTTTGTGTGGTCCTTTTGTAACCAAAGGAATTTCTCAAGCAGAAACAAGGGCAGCAGAAAGCTCAACCATGAGCAATCAGTGCATACGGAGAGGATGCAGCAGTTTTCATGAGGGAGTGGGGAAAGCTATGCTGCAGGGATTTCTTGGTAAAATAGGGCGTAATTTATTATCACAGCATTGTGTAGGAATCTGGTTCACAGTCTGAACTCCCCAGTCACAACTCAGCCAGATTAATGACAGTATAGCTCTCGAATGGTATAAAGTTGAACTATGTTTTAGAAATTAATTTAAAGTACTTTTTGAGAGCCTGTAATGAAGCTTGGGCCACACTGTATGAAGTACTACACAAAGTGCAAGAGATGGTTCCTGCCTTTGCGCTTCCTAGATCTCCAGGCAACATGGGCAATCAGACAAAAGTCGAAAAAGGAGATGCTGTTATCCACATCGTACAGATGGGGAACTGGGGCAGAGGGAAAGTATTTAGAAGTGTTTGAGTTGTCTACTTTTGTAATTTTTACCCATGTGCTGGCTTGGCCAAAATAACACATAAAGTATTAGTAAGGGTCAGAAATAAGCTTAAGTCTGAAAAATACATAGGCGACACAACATGGTATCTCTCAGATACTGTGAGTAGAAAGCCATGTATTTAACCAGACAGAAATCTCAACGCTTTATTTGAATACGGAGTGGGTACAATGAGATAAATCCTGTTGTGGAACCCTATCTGTTAGGTAAGAATGGGAACATTTCTGTAGCAAGTCCTCTCTTAATTGTAAGAAGTTTGTAACAGTTTTATCCCATTTTGTAAAAGTTTGCTGCTTTACTCTAGCTTGCTTTGTTTGTTCTGGCTGCAGCTGCGAGTTAATCAGGAAGAAGTGCCAGAAAATTGTAGTAGTATCCAGGATGAAGAACAAGATGCAGATATTAGCAAGCATCGTCAGAAAATAGCTGAAAACAAGGATCAGATGAGAACCAACGTTATACAGGAAATTATGAACACAGAACGAGTCTATATCAAGCATCTCAAGGACATCTGTGAGGTACATGCTTTAACCTGAGGGCATTCTGCTGACCTAATGTGAACAAAACATCCCATATAAGTTGAGAACCGGAGTGGTTTCTTATATCAAAATATTCCCAATTGCACTTCTGAGGCTGTCAGTCAGACCCTTCTTGTGTCCTCTTATGGCTTTCCTCTCTGCCGACTGCCACAAGACGCCACTTCCTTTTTTTAAAAAAAAAACCATTCCACTTTTGACATGGAAAAAGTGCTTTGCTTATCTGACCGCTATTTCCATAATAATGAGAGAAGGAAGTCCACTTTATTTAGAACTTTTTACCACTTGGTTTAGATAGAAAACTTTCAGTAACTTTAACAAAATCAGTTACAGTTCAGGGACAAAACTTTTTGAAAGTAAATTGCAAAGAGAATGTTTGCTGGGTGAGATTTTTTTTTGTTTTCTCCAACAAAGAGATTTTTGCTGGATGCTTAGAAGCTGTGAAGAAGTCTTTAAAGGTGTTTTAGAACTACCTTGCTTGATTGAACCATAAAATGTGGGGGGTTTTCTGCTTTTTGTTCAGATTTTTTTGGAGGCCCATACTTGCACAAGAAGCTTCTTGATACTTTTCACTGAGGTTTGCATCTTTTGATGTGGACTGTGCCACATTTGACCTGTATTTGACTTGTATTTGTGGTTAGCATCTGGAAGGGTGCTAAGCAACCTACCAAAATATTCTTTGTACCCTTAGTTTGCTAGGTCTCTCTCTGTATTTGTCATGTTGTCATCCTTTAGTCCACCGCTCATCATTGGATTCTTCCATGGACAACAATGTAGACAAGACAGCAGTGTTTTTTGATTTTTTTTTTTTTTTACATGAGGCCTTTTGTATGCATTTCAAAGAAAGAAAAAAGGGAAAACAAAAAGACAAAAATTGGTTGCTAACTGGCTAATTTTAAAACATTAAATGTAAGTTTTGTCATTTAGATTCACTATTTACTTAAGCTAGTAAGCTTGACCGTGTGCCTAAAAGATCAGGGAGGAATTTGTACATGCAGCTGTGTCGCTGCCTTGGTTAGCTGAGTTCTAGGACATGACTTTCATATTTTACTGACCTATTAATTCTTAGACTGATATTAATAATTAATTTCCCCTAATACATATATTCTATACCTCTTCTTTTAAATCTGACATGCCTCTGAGTTTAGTACAAGAGAGCAAACACACATTTTCCAAGCAGAGAAGTGATGCTCCATGTTCAACATGTGGGGTAGAGATGATCTGCTATCCTCAGAGTGAATCTGTAGGGTGGTGCAAGCAGGACATAAGGCTGAAAATATACTCAGGTAAGACTAAGCCAGAAAAGCTACTGCAGATAGTAATCGAAATTTGCAAGCTCTGCACTAGAATGAATCACTAGGGCTGGTACAATCAGGATCATGAAGCTGGAGTATACCCAGAAAAACATTTTACATTCAAGAAGTGTCTGCAGTCCACATTACAAGACCTGCACAGGAATTAGTCTTCCTTGTTGGAGTTATCCTCCTAACAAGTAGTAAATGTGGTAGCTGGCTTGCAGCGTAGCTGCTGCACAGCTCTCAGAGCAGATGGCTGTGGAGGAGACAGGAATATTCAGTGCCAGCAATACTCAGGGTTGCTTCCTGGTAAACTTCACCGGAAAAACTGCAAGGCTTTTTTACAGCTGTCTGCTCCCAAAGCAATTTGGAGGAAACCTGCCTGAAAGCAGCCAAATGGAGGAGCCCGGCAGATAACCCCTATCATACCAGTTAACCTTTGCACTCATAACTGATATAAGAGTATGAGCACAGCAGCTATTCCTGGATATTCAGCCCCTGCACTGTATCCTCCTCGCCATGCTTAGCTTTGTGGAAGAGGTACCTGAGGATGTGCTGGCTGTGCGTGGCAGCTGCTGCTGTGTGTTTCAGCCCTAAGAGACCCCCAACCGTACCTTTGCTTCTTAGCTATGCGAATGCCGATGCAATCTAATGTCAGTTACCGATGGCAGAGCAGAATTTGCTCTGTGGGTGTTTTAAAACTGGAGGACTCAGTTGTGTATCTACTTAACACTGGATACGAATAAAGTGAACTGGACCCCTGTGATGTTCTTACGAGTAAAGAGAAAAAGACTGGAAAAGTGATTGTATTTTTACGTGCAGTCGTGCCAGTACTATTACCTCCTGCCAATACCGTATGGATTTTACCAAACAGCAGTATTCTGAATGTGTTATAATATGTTCTTCATTTTGCTTCTCTGGCTTAGGCTGTGCCCTACTTACCTACTGCTTAAGGAACCAGTACTTTAGGCTTGGTAGAAATTGTCTATATATTAATTGTTTTGGGGTTTGTGCTTATCCACATAGAGAAGAACTGTTATGGCACAGAGAAATTGCTACGAAAAAGCATGGCAGCTAAAGTAGTAGCATGCATGGGGTGTTACACCAGACTCACCTCCAGCTTGGCGGGTAGTTGTAACAAGATGTGAGTGGGCTTTACACACTCTGCAGGCTTCTGGTTCCCTGAATCATTTATGGTACTGTGAGACAGAAGTTGGACTGCAAGAATCAATGTGTAAACATTTCAGATGCAAATCTGAAATTGCATGTCCATGTGTGTGTATGGCTGGGAAACCACTCACCTGCCTGTAGATGACAAGGGTTTTGCCAGCTCAGATGGGCTTGTTCAGGGTAGAACCTGTTTTCACATCTTTAAACTAAAGAGGGTTTTTTATTTCATTTCCAGGGTTATATTCGGCAGTGTCGCAAACATACAGGAATGTTCACTGCAGCTCAGTTAAGCACCATTTTTGGAAATATTGAAGATATTTACAAGTTCCAAAGGAAGTTTCTGAAGGATCTTGAGAAACAGTACAACAAAGAGGAACCTCATCTAAGTGAAATAGGGTCATGTTTTCTTCAACATGTACGTTGCAAAAGGCCATTTTATTTATGAAATTAACAAAATATGATAAGAAGATGCTAAGTTACCATGTTAGGCGGGGATTTTAGTGACAAGTGCTTATCAAATACTAAAGTATGTATAGATAGCATTTTAGAATGTAAAATAATTTACAATTAAAGAATTATTTAAATGTTTTAGATATCTCCTCATCTTAGCAAGCAGGAAACTTTGTACACAATTTTAAGTTTCTTTTTCAAAACCGGAATGATCACAGATGAGCTGGACTATTTGCAGTGATCTCATATTGGGCATGCAAAAACTTCCTAAAGAAAATAAGGAAAGAAGGTGGTGGGGAAAGAGGCTGTGAGTTCATGATAGATGCTTGCTAAGCCTATAGCTGTCTTCCCTAAAGAAAAGTACTTGTTAAAGTGGGTTTGATTATCCTGACTCAATGGAGGCCTCTATTTGTGTGTTCTTACAAAGAAGGTACATAATTTTGATAGTTACAAAGTAGATTTCTGCATAGTTTCAAGGCTGATCAGCCTGGAAACAGTACAGGAAATTGATTAATTAATCTAATTAGATATAATAGGTGTTACAAAAATATCTTTCCTCCTTTATAGACAAATACTTTAGTTAAAGCTTTGACTTTTTTTTTTTTTTTTAATAGCAAGAAGGCTTTGCTATTTATTCAGAGTATTGTAACAATCATCCCAGTGCCTGCATTGAACTTGCCAAACTAATGAAACAGGGCAAATACCGTCACTTCTTTGAGGCCTGTCGCTTGCTTCAGCAGATGATTGACATTGCCATTGACGGTTTTCTTCTCACGCCTGTTCAGAAAATCTGCAAATACCCTCTGCAGCTTGCAGAATTGCTCAAATACACCACTCAGGATCACAGGTGAGAGAATGGCAAAAACAAATATTTCTTACAATAGTAATAACACCTAATTACTCAAGCTTTCTGGGTGACACAACACTGAGGCTTTTGAGATCAGGAACAAAACTCCCACTGACCACTATAGACAGGAATTCCATACTAGATGGGCATCTTGGAACCATCACAAATATTAACAAAAACAGTACCTGAAAATGCAGCACAGGGACTGACAGGATGCAAGACAGAATGAGGAATAAGTGAAAGAGGGAGAAGGAAAGGAAGAAGGTGCTGAAATAGGATGCAAGGAGGGATGTGTAAATCAGAGTGAAAAAACCCCAATGTGTCAAAGAAAGGAAGGAGAAGGAAATCCACAGGGAAGCTGCATAAATGTTATGAACACAAGAAAAGGTAAAGAGGGCCTTAGAAAAAAAAGCAATCTGAGCAAGTTTGGAGGTAATGTTTTTAGCAACTTATTAGTAATAAACATTGCCTTTGTTTGCAGTGAAGTCCAGATATTGGATTTTCAGCTGGGATAAATAAGAATTGAAGTTGCAGGTTATTAGCCTTTCTAGTATACCCCTGAGCTGATTAAATCTTTGACTAAATTAAGATTTTATCTTTAAATGTCTGCCTTTTCACCTTGTACAACTGCAAGAAAAATGTTCCATTTTGACCCTTGTGTTCAAAGTCCAAATGCAGCCTGAGGCAATGCTTCCTTGGCCAAAGTCTGCACTTCTTTAACCTTGGAGACCACGGGATTTTTGCCAGGGGCAAAATAAAGGGGATGTGAAGTACTGACATTCAGGTGTGAAATGCCTCCATTCAGTTCTGTGGCTGCCTGGGAAGTCCTGCAATAACAATTACTAACATGGGTATCTCCTTCACTGCTACTAATTTTAGAAAGATTATTCTATGAGCTAAGAAACCTGCAGATGAAGTGACAGCAAGGTCTTGCCACCTTCCACCCATAGTACCTGTTTTCCTCTTCTGTGGCACAGCATCCAGAGATGCCTACAAGCACAGGCAGGCGCCCAGTGTACAGATATGCTCACAAACAGGCAGACCTACACCCACACGGGGCCTCAGTAAAGCTCCAGCCAGCTGGTTTTTTTGGTAGCTTTTTGTTTTGTTTTCATAAAAAGTTTGAAGATCCAATGCGCACAGCCTGCTGTGAAGGCCACAGGTTATGTAGCAAGTGTGGAATAACAAACACACCAACAGAGAAAGAAGGAACTGAGGTAAGGAAGGGCAAGAGTAGCAGTGTGGATAACATGCGGTCACCCTGTGGGACATCTCCCTGATGTTAGTAGGATCCTGTTATTGTTAATCTCACTTTTTGTATACAGTGTGGCAGAAGAGAGTTTCCATAGATATAAATAGAGGAGAGTAACCCGCAAATTTAGAAGGGAAGTGCATCCATCATCAGCAGCCAATGAAAATAGGAACCGAGACAGAAGCAGATAAAAAGGACAGCGAGGCTGACCCCTTTGCAGGATTTATTTCTGGCTCATGCTGTTTCCTACCCCTGGCTCACTTTCCTGCAAGACGTGTTCTGATAAAGGAGGGAAGGCAGCTGCTCTGCTGGGACTGTAAGGCAAGAAATACGTCTCTTTCCTTCTCTCTTCTCAGAGACTCCATTTGAGGAAGGTGAAGGAGTGATGGATGCTATTCAAAGGGGAATGAAAACCTGCCTACAGGTTGGGGTGATTCATAAGCATGTGGGGAGCTCAGGGAAAGAAGGAGGGGAGCAGAGCAGTGGAAGGAGGACAGGAGGCTTGCATTTGACCTGGAGCAGGCAGGGAAAGGTGACCGTCTTGGCTCTGACACACTTGTTCCATGAAAACAGGCCACTTCGTCAGCATTGTCTCCTCTAATTCCTCTCTTCAGTGCCCATGTTCTTGGGTCCCTTGCTCACCCTGTTTGAGGTTGATTTCGGTATTTTTCCTGCCCACATAGCGTTCTCCGTTTGTGTTCATTGACCCAGCCACTGGGAACAAGAAGGAGAAAATACAGTTGTTAAACACAATTAAAGGAATGCCCTTCCCAATAAAATCCCACTAAAATCTTGCTTAAAACCAAATTCCTTTGGTGAAATGTAGGTATCACTGAGGTCAATGGGAGTTCTACCATTGTTTTCAGTAGAGACAGTATTTCGTTCGTTAATCTACCTCCTCTGCCTCCTTCCACCAGTTTAATAATTTGGTCCTGGACAAAGCCTAGTACAGCAGCACTGAATTGTACGGACTACTATGTGAGGTTCAGGATAGATGAGAATCAGGTTTCTCTTATTTAAGTACCCTGAGTAGAGGGATAAATGGGTAATGCAGGCTAATACTTCAAGCACTGTGTCACAGTTTGTGATTGCATCATATCTATTGCATAAGTGATCTTTGAAACGTGCCTGCATTTCACAGTGATTATAACAACATAAAAGCTGCATATGAGGCTATGAAGAATGTAGCGTGCCTGATCAATGAGCGAAAACGAAGACTAGAAAGCATAGACAAGATTGCACGTTGGCAAGTCTCTATCGTAGACTGGGAGGTACGTGTCAGCCTATCCCTTTCCTGAGCAAAGGTACCATGTACAGTACTTCATGTCCTCTACAGGATATGTCTTTCTGCGTAGTACATAGTTTATGGTGTCTACTTTTCAACTGGTCATTGCTCAGTTAAAAGTCCAGTTGCTTCATTTGCAGTGATTCTGTTACTGATTACCTTGTTTATAAGTCAGGAAGAGCAGCATGTATTAACATGGACACTTGTCTTTGAGATGACACTGGATTGAGATGACAAAATGGATTTTTTCTGAATGCTAGACCTATAAAATCTCCTTTGGATTTTTGGTAGTTCTTCCAGAACTTGAACCTGCTTCACTGACTTTAATGAATTTCCTCCTGATTTATGTAGAAATAAAGCAGAGCAGAACCACATTCATTGAGTTTGCCTGTATGAGAATATCTACATTCTATGACATTTTCAAATCTAATAATAAAAATAAAAGAAAAATGAATGAACTTAAGACTTGATTATAAAATGAGACTGGTTAGTCACACAGTAAGATCTTAAAATATTATTTACTTACTACAAATATATATATATATCTATCTTCTTAGGGACCAGATGTGTTAGCCAGAAGCTCAGAACTGATCCACTCAGGAGAACTGACCAAAATATCAAAGCAAGGCAAAAGCCAGCAGAGGACTTTCTTCCTTTTCGACCATCAGCTTGTGTTCTGTAAGAAGGACTTACTGAGAAGGGACATCTTGTATTATAAGGATCGTATTGACATGGATGAGGTGGAAATTGTAGACACTGAAGATGGCAGAGACAAAGACTTTAACATTAATGTCAAGAATGCTTTTAAGATAATAAACAGAGCAACAGAAGAGATTCATTTGTTCTGTGCAAAAAAACAGGAGGATAAAAAGAGGTGGATGGAGGCATGCGAAAGTGAAAGGAGAAGAGTTCAGGAAGACAAGGAAATGGGTGAGTGGAAGGATTTCCTCTCTAAAAGGTGGTAAAAACAAAGGGGAATGTTCTTGCTTTTACACTTCTTAATGCTTTGTGCAGATGTGCACTCTGCCTTCTGGGACTGATGTCTCTTTCTTACCTGACATGACCTTTAGCTGTGTAGGTGAAGCCTGTTCTGTTGTGTTTGCCCTGTCATTGTGGGCCAAAGGTCCAGGGCAGTTAGCTATGACATCTGTATCACAGTGTAACCCATGTGATTCTGGTGCATTATGGAGCAGAATGACATATGAGATATGACAAGATGCAATTCACAAAGACCAATCAATAATAAAAATCCATCCAAAATCCTAGCACTTTCATATGAATCATTGGCCCAAAACATCTGTTCGTAAATGACACTTTATTATGAAACCAAGCAGCAATAATTGTAGATTTATACTGTCCATGTCATATAATGGCATCTCCTGTGTCCAGGAGAGCTGTGCAGTTGCATGGTGTCATTAGTTACAGACCCAACAATAGCACCACTGGGTAGTTTACAGAGAAATTAAGCCTACCCTTGAGTGAGCAAGGAAAAAGGTAGCAAATCCTAGGATCAGCTTTAGACCCACAGCCTGTGGGACACTCTAAGGACAGTGTCCTCTGTGTGAATGTACATTTAGGATTGTTATTTAGGGTTGGTTGTTTTTTTTGCATAGTCTCATGCTTCCTTTAAGATCAGTGACAAAAGCTCCAGCAAAATTTCATTGGCAAAACATACACAAAGAAGACAGAAACACTAATAAGAAAAACAAAACTTTTTAATATTCCTAAAGAAGTAATGAAAATATTAGTGCATCTATGTGTGTTGACTGCATGAGAACTTCTCTTTTTTTATAACACTCTTCAGGCTTAGGCTTTGGATAACAGCAGGTTAAAATTGGAAATGCAGTGAAGTGGATGATATAACTCAGAAATTAGTAAAATTTAAACAAGATGCCAAATCTCATATTTCATGTTCACTTAAAACACCTGGTCAGAAGAATAGGAAGACAGGAATAACCCTCAGATTACAAATGATCTTAGTGGCTTTCTCTTGTTTGATACTGTTGTAAATATGACAAAAATAAGGCCTCCTCCATATGTATTGTAGAGAGTCCATAAGCTGAAGAAAATTCTTTCAAGTTTACCAATTCATGCTCTAAAACCAGTTTTAACTCTTCCCCATTGCACCAACTGTTGCAATTAACCCCAATCGTCTCAAGTCTAGAGTAAACAATGAAGCAGCCACAGCTAAACTTCCCTCAAACTTCAAAACCAACTGTTCTCCTGTGCTGAACATCACGGTGTGACATTATGATCCTGTTGGGCACAACACTGATGGCTTTCACGAGTTGCTCTGTGTAGAGCTTGTTCAGTCACCCTGTGCTTACGGGGATGGGTGGTGGCTGCCTTTCCTAATTCTCCTAAAGAGAACTCTAAAATAAAACGGATATTGCAAAAGGGTGAAGGTGATCAGAAGGTAATAAATCAATGCAGAGGATCTGATGATGAGTGTCCAAACAACCCCTCTTACAACAAAGTTACAGAAAGCCTCCACTCCAGCATACGAGAACAGTAGTATAGCCGTATGGAAGGACGACGTGGAATAAATCATAGCTCCTGCACTTTTGTGAGCAGGACTGAGCAAAAGAAGATAAAATGTGAACATTTTCCATTCCCATCCTTCCTGAGGAGCATTCTTGAGCTCTTCAAATCTGTATCTACACCTCCTCCTCCAGTGGTTGCTTTATGGAGCACCGGGAGAGTATGCTGAGCGGGCTAAATGCTGTATGTCAGGATGCTTCTGAGGCTCACAGTAGTGCTTGCCCTGGGCAGCAGCAGGTCTGTCTTGTGCAGGCAGTGGGGTGTTACCATTCCTTGTAAGTGACACTGCTGCAGAAATCCCCAAGCATGAGGAAACTGCAAAGGTGTAGCAGCTACAGCCCGAAATGTCATTATTTATTCTACTGGGACCTCATGAAAATCAACATATGATATTCAAAAGAGTAACGATTCAACAGTGGTGGAGTGGTAATGATGAGATTTTTTTGTAATAGCACTAACCCTTATTTAGGGCTGGGTCACAAATTCTCACGGTGCTGAGCGCAAGGATTGCAAGGGAGGGTCCATCGTGCTTGCTGCTCTTCAGGCACTGTGCAGTACAGTGAAGAAAATTCAGTATAATGAGAAACTGTATTTCTGATAATGGCACATAGGCACATGCAGTCTTTTCTGCCCATGTAACATCCAGCCTTCTGGAAACTTGCTTTTCAAATGTCACAACTCATTATTCTGATCTACCTGTTTTGGCACAGGTATCATGAATCAGAGGAAAGATAGTTGAGTTGTAATAGCTAATGTCCATCTGGTTATGTGAGTCACAGTGGCTTGGATGTTTTCTCTATTACCGAGAAGGCTGCTTCTTTTCTAAAATTTCTTTTTTTTTTGGCAAAATTGAACATTTTGTTTAGCCAAAACCAGTGGAAAGGCGCCAGTATTCTCAACCTCAGGTTTAAATTTATCTTGTTGATTTTGTAAGCTATCTTGCTGGACTTCACACAAAGCCTCTAATCTAACCACTCAGAGAACAAATACATACTCTTCCAATTCCGAACTGCAAATGGCATTTTACTTCTATTTTCAAAGACACTTTGGTGCGAGTCACTGTCTCCCAAACCATATCTAGCTTTTCTTAGCTTTTATGAATATATGGGAAGAAAAGGCTACAGCCAGAAAATCCTTCTCCAAACCACTAATAGTAACCCTAAGAAAGTGGTCTGATCTCTGTTGATGAAATTGCTTGCTTTTTTTTTTATCTGTTTCCTTGTTTCTATAAAGGAAAAAAACCTGCAGAATAAAATAAACTTCTGCTACCCCAAAATTATGGCTAACTGCTGTTGTATTGTAAGTTAATAGGCTGATTTGTGATAACGTCTTCATAAGTTCAGGCTAAAAAAGTAAAGGGAATTTTAAAAGTATAGAGAAGTGTGGGAAGACACAAAATGGAACCAAAACAGACGCTTCATTCTGACTTTGAATCGCAGCTTCTGTGTTCTTTATGTGCATACGAGTGAAGTGAGTGACAGCATGTGCACCCTGTTGTCTCCTTGTGCAAACGTAACATACACATGTATCTCAACTGTCTTGTACACAGGGAGAGGAAACTGGAATGCCTGTACATGGACTCCAGATGACACCAGTCACTGGTGTCACCTTTCATTGCAGATGTCTGGCATCTCTATGCTTAGCACAGTCACACACCTACCACACGATAGTAAATAGCATAGGGTTGACCACATACTATAGCATCATGTAAGTCATACAAGTATGCAAACAAGTACATGAGAAACCGGAGTGAGGGATCCAGCCCCAGTCTGATGCAGCCACAACCACATTACAGCCTGCTTTGGCATCTGGCAGATTATGTGATACTGTCTCCTCCGAGTGGAAGGAAAGATACCCAAATTTGTACTACTGCAGTATCAGTGACTTCAATTTGTTACCCCAAGTTAGATCAGAGTGAGTGAAAAAAGAAACAGATTCTGCATTTGTGATCTATTACTTGGTGGCTTGTAGCTTTCAGAAGTGTTAATTTACACTTTTTTTTAATCTCTTGTTATCTGGACTTATCTATAAAAAGAACTTTTTGTGTGGTTAGTTCCCCAGTGATTGCCATTTGCAGGAACTGGAAAGCAGCTTTTCCCAGTAATCTACAGGCAAATTAATCTTCCTATTGTTATCCCAGTGAAAAATATCTTTAAATTTATATGACAAAATAAAACATACTTCTAAAAATTTCAGGTCTATTACTATTAAGATTTACTAAAACTTGTTTAAAATATAGTTTACTTACTTGTTTTAATTTAATGTAATCAAGTATTAGATACAGTATTTTTATACCAGTGTCCTAATTTACACTTTGACGTAGGAATGGAAATCTCAGAAAACCAGAAGAAACAAGCCATGCAGAATGCCCGTAAGTCAAGGCATGGAAAAATTAAAGGTGGGTGTTCAGAATTGCTTTACATCCTTACTGTGTTCCAGTGTTCTTTATGTTAGGAAATAGCACAATCTGGCTATGACTGAGTTCTTCAATCTTTTAAAAAATTTCCATGGTTTACATGGAGTTCAAATAATTTCCATCGACCTGTATTTCAATATCAAATTCCACTGCCTTTGTAAACTGCCTACTAAATCAGATCCCCAGTCTCCTTCAGACAGGCAAGTCAGTATTCTCGTTATTAGAGAAGAAACTCAAGAGGTAAGGCAAGCGGTTTATTTAAGGTTGTAAGAAAGTGCATGCAGAGATTAAATTAGAAATGAGGGTTACTGATTCCTTCCTTTGCTTTTACTCAAACAGCTTGTTCTTTTTTAGCAATTCTTTGCTCTTTTTAAAATATCCTGAAGTGCTTTTTGCAAGCCACCTGTTGCTGTATTTATGATAACACACTCAAAATGGCTTCCTTCTGTCCTAGACTAGAAGGAAGGATGGACTAGAAACGTGTTTCTCTGGAAACAGCTTTTTTATTCCTTTTCTCTCTCAGAAAATGTGTTGTGATTTTGTCCTTTTCCATCTTAAAGTAAAATTTGGGTAAATCTCTAGTGCGTTGAGAGAATAAACTGAGCAGCTGAGACCAGATTAAGTCTGAATTTAGGAGTGAAGGAGTTGATGTTAGGTAGTCCTCTGGTCCCTGGGATTAATATTATTAAAGCATTTTCTCTTTATCAATCACTTGATACCTATAAAACCTGTCCGGATTTTCAGGGGAGTGGCTGAAAATTGCCATCAGGAGATTCTGTTCAGAATGCACAAAGGTCAAAGTCTGAGAACATGAGCCTGGAAAAATATTTTCCAAATTGAAGAAATAACATTTTTGTTGGTAGCAATATTTTACCCAGCCTTACTCTGAGAGTTGACTAAAATACAAGTATCTACTGTGTTAAGTCATTCCTTTGAAATACCATAATTTATTTATGCAAACAATATAGCCAGGCTATGTGAAACTGCTGCTTATTTTTGGTAATTCTCTCATGTTATTTTTACTGGTATTATTCTCTTCTTAAGCCAAATCAATGCAGCAATTAAAAAGTCTAACATCAGAAAAGGTACCTTTTAGTAGCGCTTCCATTCAAGATGATGGCAAAATTCATACTGGCTTTATTGACCTTTGAATTTATCCCATGGTCCTGTGCTTAAATTTTCCAGTATTGGTTGCTCTGCTAGCTGACTTATACGTTTTCTTAAACTGTCCGTTTTGCAGGTGTAAGCTATAACGGTTGTCCTATGCCTCCTCCACACCAAAGCCTGCATCCTATTCATCAGCGCCACATCACTGTGCCTACCAGCATCCCGCAGCAGCAGGTTTTTGCCCTGGCAGAACCCAAGCGGAAGCCATCCCTCTTCTGGCATACCTTCAACAAACTCACTCCCTTTAAAAAGTGAGAGGCCAAGGACCTGGAAGGACATCGGCATGGAGGGAGACTTGCTCCAGAGAAGGACCTCGGAGACATAGTTAAGCTTATTTGAGCTCAGTGAATCTCCAGTTCTGGAGGGAAAACCTTGGGCTCCCTTGAAACAGAAATAGAACCTTTGTTTAGAAGAAGAATGAAGTTCCTCAAGACTGCTCTGAAGTCAATGTTGCCAAGCGTCAGCGTTACTGATGAAGAGCAGTCTCCCTTCTGACAAAGACAACTTGCTGTTACTCTGAAGCAGCACTATTTGATCTCTGTTTCTTAGTTATGTTGAAGTAGTGATGGAATCATGAAGGTCATTGTAACATTTCATTTTTCTTAACCTTATATTGATGGCCAAATTTAGGATAGGGAGGAATTCTTCCTTAGGAGTATATCAGCAAGGAATCTTAGAAGAGTTTTCTGCTTCCTTTTGGAGCACTGAGCAGAGACCACCCATTAAAACCAGCTGGAGACATCCCATGTGATTAACCAGCTATTGCAGAATTTAGTGGACCCTAATCCTTCCTGTCTTTTTCTATTAAATTGCCAAATGGCAGGAGAACATCCCGCAAGGCCTTACCATATTCCAGATTGGAACAGGGAAATTTTATTCTGTCATATAGAAACATGAACAGAGTGTGAAATGGACTATAAAGATCTGTGCGTTTATTGCACACAAGTAGAAACATGAGGAGCCCAGGGCATCTTAGATTGATTACTTTCAGTCACAGCAATATACTGCATGCATGTATGCTCTTCAGTATAGAGCTTTTATATCACTTTTGGTGCACTTCTTCGCCTGAGAGACGCTTCTTTATATTTCCAATATGCTTATTTCTCTGTGTAAAAAGTATTTTTTTATTTTCTAATGGAGATAATGTGAATGTACAAAGTCAGAGTTGAGACAGTACATGCTGACTGCTGACTGCTGGCTAGGTTACATAGTTCTCACACTTTGTAGTCACATAGCTTGACTTAGAAAATGGATAAATGGTAATGTAAATATATTGAAGCGGTCTGGATCCATGCTTCTTATACAAAGACAATTGACAATGGGTTTTGACCAATTTTTTCTACACAAAGAAAGAGAAATCCTTACTGGAAGGGAGAGAGAAATTGTGTGGACCGGAGATGGATTTTTGTCTCAGTTGCCAGTCTGTATTGGAAGGCGAAGAACCTGACTTGATTAAGGTCAGCTCTGGCCAGCATATGCAATACGTGATTTGCATTGCTATGATTTGCCTATGACATGAAATTGATTTGGGAGAATAACTTTTAAAAAGCCACCAGGAAGAAACAGGATCTTGATATTTGCAGCACTGATCATTTCTGCTTGATAGCTCTCATTAAGCATGACAAGACTGCTGGTAATACGGAAGGAAAGAAAGACTCCATATGTTTCAGAACTGATTTGCTATTAATGTCTTTACAATACTTTATCCTATGCTGCTGATTAGGGGCATTATCTGATGATAAGGAGAGATCCAAGGGTATTCTTTGACAATGGACACAATCAGCTTTGTCATGAATCTGTAATATATGAAGAACAAACACGGGGCTAGAGGCCAGGCATCTTAACAACAATGTAAAAAAGCCTTATTTTAAACATGTATTTGTTCCTACTACTATTGTTACCTCTATATTTTTATTTATCGTCAGTGTTGTGAAGCCCACTAATCGCTAGATTTTGTGATTTGATAACTTTGTGTCAACTTCTGCAAAGCCCAGGTTTGTGGTTTTGATTTTGTTACATCTTTTGACAACTGTACATTTCAAATGCCTTGTGTATATAGCTCAGCAATAATGCAAAGTCTGGTGATGCTCAGCTGAATTGTTCACTGCATAGAACTTCATTGCTTGTGCTTTCCCATAGCGATGGAAGATGACCCAAAAGAGTTAAGAACTGGAAATATGCACTGACATTTTCAACGATCCAGCTTAAAGAAAATGCGTGGGAAAGTTAGTGAAAAAAGCTGGCTGGGTTGTATTTTTCTTTTGATGTTTAAAACAAGCCATTTCTGTTCAGATCTTTTTTAAAAGTAATTCTAAATGTTCAATTTAAACACAAGGAGCAGACTTCCAAATGCAGGCATGGATGCATGCCCTTCCCCTTAAATGAGTAACCCTTTTGTGTTTCTTACCCATTTTTGTGGGTACTTGCCACGTTCAGGCCTGCAAACCAAAGTGATGCATGTAATGTGGCAGTGGAGATGATGTTTTTCGTATTCACATTTTGAAAGACTTGTTCTAGATGCAAAAAAAATGTCTGAATTTGGATTGTAGTGCTCACCCAGAAACTTTCCCAGCTGGACCTGAAGACATTATGAGATCCAAACTTAACTTACATATGTGTCTTTGCTAAAACCTACTTCCTTCCAGGGCTCGGTTCTGTGGAGTGCTGGAAAAAAAAGGAGGTTTTGGGATGTATCTTCTGACATGTCAGTGCCCATGAAGGCTCTTCCCACGTAGTAGTGCTGGTGCCTTAGCCCTAAAAATGAGCAGAAATGTTTGCATATGGTTTTGGATGCAGCAGTTTTTTTCTCAAGAAGTGAATTTGAGAGAGATAAAAAGCAAATGTTTCATGGTGCAGATTACTCAGGACAGTTTTACATATAGTGTCCTACATATAGACATGGTTGTTTTATAATATTCTCTGTGTCTGTCTTTGCAATCTGACCTTGCAGGAGATTAAGATAAAATACAAGAAGATAGGCCAAATTTAGACTACACCATAATCTTTTAAACAAATGATAGTTAAATGAAAACACACAATTGCATCATCCAACAATTAAGACAAATATTTACTTGGGGTTCAGCCTGACTTTAGAGTCTGTAGGAAAAAGAGTTGCAACTAAAATGTAAAATTTTGTATTCTAGCAACTCTTGCCCTGATCCTCCTTCTGATGACAAATGATCAGAAAGGCGTGACAGCAACATCTGTTCTTTTCCTCTCGCTTTTACATGCTTTAAGTTACTATAAAAAGTTCTAGGGCAACTACTAAGCACATTTGTGCCTCATTTAGATAAAGCACAGCCAGAGCCTTCCCAATGGCCTGCTGAGCAGATAACCTCAGACTTTATGCATGAGATGCAGTAAAATATAGTTGTCCTCAGATGTGTTCCCACTGAGTTAGGAAAATGCCAAACCATAATTGCATCTAACTCAGAGCATTTGATGTATAAAATAATAAGATTGTTTTACAAGTGGCTCTTGCCATGCTAAATTTCACATTGAGTTTTAGTGGTCAGTGTAATAACGGCGTTCGAAGACACACTACTCAAATGTTCCACATTTTAGTTGTCTTTTGAAAATAATTATAACAGAGTTCTGGAGCCAAAGGTCTTTAGCCATAACTAACACAGTACCTTTCTTTGACTGCCTTTCTGCTTTTTTTTCTATATGTGTGGCATTTGTATGTAGGAGATGCCTTCTGAACGATCTCTAATTTAAAACTATTTGTTGTAAATACTAGGGATGACTTGCATATGTATTTTATTTTGACAAGTGTTTTGTAACATTTTATCTTACGTACATTGCTTTGTGCATCTTATCATCTGTGTGCTGTTACACATGTTGTAAATGAAGTGTCCTGGCTACAGAGCAGATGAATTGGCTGTTGACGGCTGAAGTACAATGTACAGGACTACAGTAGCTTGATGTGCATTTGTTCTGAAGTAATTGCATTACAAGGTTTATTTACTCTTGGAACATTGTTTGTCAAATGAATCTATTTTCTGGAAATAAGTACAAACTTACATTCCCATTATTTTTCTCTTATTGTACGTGTTTGAATTAAATAATGTACAAAGATGAATGAAGTTCCTCAGCTGTGTCTTATAAAACTTTATTGTGCAGTTTTAAAATTGTGGGGGTTTTTTATTGTCTACAAAATATCCTCTGTGATGCAAAGATGTATCAACTGTCATATTTATTTTATTACTTTAAAGCAAAAAATGTCACACCCTGCTCTCTTGGTTTTCCAGTAACAGCTACAGTACTTCGCAGCACAAGTTCATTTTAACAACTACTAAACCTGATTCTGGGATTGAAGTCTTCATAGTTCAGGCAAAATCCATCCTTGTTACTGTCCCAGCCATATGCGTCTGTGATCACTGTGCTTTACCTTGTCCTGGCAGACAGCTCCCACAGTACCCCGTGGAAGTAAATGCAAATGCAGCTTCTGTATTAATAAAGCTCCTGCTAACAGAGGATGGTGACTTAAGTACTGTAGTTTAGGTAAGGAGGATTAAATTTTATTTGCTTTGGAACAAAAGCAAAACCTTTTGAAAGGGTTCACCCAAAAGGCGTGTTCTGTAAATGCATGTGAACAGGCTTACCTCCCTGCAATGGGCAACGCTCCTGGAGATTCAACTTACTGCTCGGATTCAGGGAAGTTTCTAGTTTCTGGTTGTTCTGACAAAGCAGGTGACAACATCTGAAGGGCGTGCATGTGTCCTTCCTGCTCAAGGCTGTGTCAAAAATTACGTTCGCTGAGACACATTAGCTTTAACAAAATACTTTGCTGAAATCTTTTCATCAAAAATGCTTTGGCGAGTTCAAATGCTGGCAGAATAGTTGGGTTTGCCAGTTCTTTCCCCCTCCTTCCAATGTCCAAGCTCTTATCTCTATTTCTTGGTTCACCTCGGAGCTGAGAGTTTCCCAGGCCTCCCAAGTGCTGCTGCTGCAGTCGGAGGTGTGCCGAGTGCTCCAACATCAAAGTGAAAGGCACAGTCTGAGCACTTAGTGAGGTAGATCAGATTACTGAAAAACATACCTTGAGCAAATCCTGGAGTAGGACGTCGTGATTTTGAAGGAGCCTGCAATTCATCTCGCCATGGTGAGCTCGTTTGTGCGTTTTATTTTATGCTTTGGCAGTCAGGCTAAATCCTGGAGATTGTTCCACACCAACAGCTTTTAAGTTCTTTAAGAGCTGATCTATCAGGTGGAGCTTTATTTCATGCAGAAATAGCACTGCTTGTCTTGGTTTTTTGGTTTGGGTTTTTTTTAGAGGCTACATGATGATCTGTGCTTCGTAACAGAGACAAGGATTCGGGCCTTTTTATGTTACAGTAGCAAAGGAGAAATAAAAAAGTCAGCAATGGAAAACTGCACATCATGTAGCCTGTAAGGAAAGCACATAAATATTTAGTGTGTGTCTGAATAGTTTTCAAAATTCAGTTATTCTAACTAGCTAGAGAACATGCAATTGTGAGGATATGTCAAAACTGTCAGCACGACGTGTTTTTTTTTTAATCTTAGATCTGTTTTAGGTTTAGTCAGAACTGACTTCTGGTTGTCCAGGTGAGTACCTAGGGCTGAGAACTCACATACTACCACTATTAGGTATTTAGGCTCTGGTTTCAAAAAAAGATATGTGTGTATACACATATCCTTCACAGACTCCATGTGGCATCCCCAGGTAATGTCTCTGCTGGCATCTACAGCAGGTTGCACCAGACAAGTGATCCACACCTATCCTATCACAGCCTCCCTCTGTTTATTTTACACCTTACATTTCTGTTGTGCATCTTGGCGGGGGGGGCGGGGGGGGCAGGGAGGACATGACATGACGACACCTGGGCAAGGTTTTACCCAAGTCATTTTAATGTTTTAAGCATTCAGAGTGGGCCACCAGCAATGATGGACAAACCACTCCACGGACAAGTGAAGGTTGGAAGGTGTCCGCATCACTGGAGTCTGGTGTCAGCAAAGTTCAGAAGGGCAAATCTGAGAGGGCAGAGGTTAGCAGAGCAAGGAGTACCACTGCCCTTCAAGGGCTGAGTTTCATTCAGAAGAGAAACACAAGATGATGCAGGATTTATCGACTGTTTCTCCTGGTGATTTTTGGAAAGCTAAAATTGCTTCAGGGGGAAGGAAGAGCTCCAGGTGCTCCTGAGGGACTTTGCTGACAAGAACCAGGCACATGCCAATTTCCTCCTCGTTTCTGGCACACAGGCAATAAGAAGGCAGAAGGCCCAATATATACACTGAAGTGAACTGTCAGTAGGCAGATTCACTAGGCACTGTTAACCTTGGCCTCTACCTATGAGCATACCCCAGACTTTGGAGATACCGACTCATGAAGGACTGAAAAAGTGTCTAGAAGGTGCTCTGCTGATAAGGTTGGGTACATCTTCTTTTATTAATCATCCATCTCATGGTCATTACCACCATATTCAGCTCCTAACAAATCTAAAAAATGTAAAAAAACCCTGCATCTCCTGCCATCCAGATGCAACATTTTTTAAGAGCAAATGATGAACTTTTGCTACTGTGTAATTATTTCCAAGGCAGCATTCTGTGATGAGACAAGGCACACTAGAAAGCAGCTGACGGTAATGTTTGTCTTTAAGGCCTACCGCAGTTTTCTTGGTTCTCTGCTAAAAAAGCATCAAACCGGACTAACTGCAGAGTCCATCAAGGCAGATATAAGTAATGAATTATGTCATTCTCACTTCAGGACTGCCATAGACAGACTGTGACTGCTGTCATTGTAAAATTCACAGCCTCTTCTGGGTCAGTGTAAGGACCCTGCCACCCTGAAGGCCCTGCCACTGCCCGTGCCACGTCCCCAGGAGCCCCCGCTGCCCCCGGTGCTGTCCCCCCAGAGCCACCGGCTCTCCCAGCACCCTGCAGCCAGGAAGGTTTGTCAATAAATCTAGGTTTTCTGCATGGCAGGACAGATCACTGAGGGCACAGCACTAAGCTGGCAGGGTGGGCTATTTTTTAATGACTCAAACTTTTGAAGTGTGAGAGGAAGCCAAGGCTAAGCAACCTTAGTAAATTTCAGATGGTGCCTAATGGGTAAAGAGAAAAGGACTGTTTGCCATGGCTCTCATTTCTTCTTCTCAATTAGCACAGCAGCGAGGCTAATTTGTCTACAGAAGTTTATTCAAGTAGAGCAGCTAATTGCTGCACATTGTCCTTCCTTTTCCTCAGAGCACGGTAGGTACAATGTCCCAGATACAAAGCAGGGCACCATAACGCTTGCAATATTTTCTTATTACCACAGGGTGGTGGTGAAGACCGTAGTGAAAAACTATTCATTGCTCAGCTGTGCTGAGGATAGTTATTTGATACGCAGACCACACACCATATCTTTGCAGTGTGGGAACCCCCTCAGACACAGTATTTTCAGTCATGTGCACCAACGGGGTGAATTAAGGCCACTTCCTATAACACATTAACTCCTGTTACTATTGGTTTTATCCTTCACTGTTCAGGATCAGCATTTAAGGAGTTGATGATATGCTCAGTTGCTTTATTTCCACTAGTCCTTACACAGCAGCAGTTTCAGTAGTTTCAGGAAGACACAGTTAAGCAACAAGTTATGGCTTCTTCAAATTTAGTTACCAATAATATATAATTTAGTTGCACAATTGCTTTGACTGATCGTTGAATGGCTAGATGGGTAGCCTGTTAATTACACATGAAAAGCTCTCTTTGTCATTCAATTTATTTACTTTAATTCAACCTCATTACTTCTTTTCCATAATCACCTAATATTTGTAATGCCACGTTCACAGTATTGTTATTTTTAATTTCGATAGTCTTTTTGTCCCTAATTCCACTGTAAATTGCTTTATCCAGAAACTAACTTTATAACATGTTTTTGCAGCAAAATAATGGTATGAGACATGCCTTCCATCCTACCAACCAACCAAGCTGTCAAAGGCTAACATTTGTGTAATGTATTTGTATAATGGAACAGGCAAATCAAAGCCTTATTAATCCATTTGAACAATTTCTTTCACGTAACAGTGGTAAAAGCCAAAGTACAGAGCACTTCAGCTTAATATTGGAATAAATAGAAAGATTCCAGTTTAAACCTCTGTTTTAATTATTGAACAGCTCTCAAAATTAAATCACTGACCTTTGAGAATTTAGTGACCAAACAAGTGCTTGTCCTCAAGGCACATATTTGAAGCGTGCATTCCTTTACATGAAGCTTTTATACGCTGGTTAAAGATGCCCAAGAACACTGCAAGTACAAAGTGAATGAGGTAAGACCAAGGATCCTATATATGTGATGATGGTGGTGATGATGATGATGATATTGATGTTGTCAGCTTGTGGCAAGGCGTGCATGTATGGGGACCAAATTGTCTATTTCTCAGGCAAGAAACACTCCCTTAGACAACTGGGAATGGGGTTTTCTGTCAGTGGACAAGGACTGTCAGGCTTCTCCATGGGGTGCATCACATCCTAACAGCATAATACAGAGCACTTCTTCCTTTTGCACTCCTCTGGAGTCCTTTGACTAAGGCAGCAAATGTTTAATCTGTTTTCAACTTTCTTTAGTACCAACCAGCAGCAGCAGACAAAGCGGGATTTTGCTGGTGGGTGATCAAACATCTCTCTGTAGACCATTGGCAAAGGCACCGTAAATCACATTTCCAATAATTGTTGCAAAACAGGGAACTTTTCTGAAGACAGAATAAAAAGATTAAGGAACATGTTCCAAAAGTAAGGTCTTCCTCCATAAATTATGTTAAAAGAATATTTAGATCGAATATTGCTAACAGGGTGTAGTTATTCTTACTGAGAACATATTAGTCTCTCTCTACATGGTATTTGTGTGCATTGTTTCATAAGACTGAGAAATGGGGGTGAAGAGATTAAACAGAAGACAGTTTTTAGTCAATGCTAGCTAATATTTCAAAAGGAATACTGATCTTAGTATTAAGTTCTCATTAACGAAAGAACCAATTCAAAAGCCAATTACATAAAATTTACTCATTCTATCACTTTTATCTGTGTAAGTACTTAACCTATATAGCCCAAGCTTCTGTGCCTTAGACATTTATGAATATTAGTTCCAAATAAAATGGGCATTATTTTTGTTGCTATTTGATTTTTGTTCCTCAGTCTAATCTCTCCCCATTAATTGCTCTTACACTCACTTAAATCAGTTGTGTCCAGAATTAAGTATTAATGTACTTTGGTGGGCCTATATTAAAAGACATTATATAGGAGGGACACTCTAATGAAAGGAGAAACATAAGCTGGACTTTCAGTAGCATAGTTACATGAAGGGGGAGAACGAGACTGAAGACTTGTTTTTGCCAAAAAACTCTCTTACTTGATCCCTCACATCTTTGCCGTCATCTCACTCTGCTCCAGCTCTGACCCCCCCCCGAGGTCATTCAACTTATTAACCCAGTAGATGACTAATTCCAATGGAAAAAAAAAGAGAAAAAGATGATTGCTTTGTGCTGAATTAGGGGGTTGAATTGCCCTAGCTCACCTCCTGTGGCACCAGAGCCAGCTCCTGGGAGATGAGAGGTACAACTGTGCCGTCACGAGTAGGTGCAGGGAGAAACGTGGATGGAGAAGCGGGCATTAAGACCTCTGCTTCTTCTTGGTTATGAGCTGTTTGACTGGCTCAATTATAATTATTAATTAAGAAGCTGTTAGATAGATACTGGGTTATTAATGGTCAACACTGATAAAAGGTTGGACATCAGAGAGAAGGGTTTCCTTACAGACTCCAAATGCATAAGGTGCCATTTGGTAGGAAGTCTTTAAAATAGGAAAGAGGAAACTGGAAGATGTAGACAGGCTTCTACATGGCTCTGAAAGGCAGCAATGGCCATGAAATAGCTCCTCTTTGGGCACTGTTCCGGCTAGAAGAGTTTACAAAGAGATTTCTGAACACGGAGAATGCCTATATGTTATGTAAGCAAAACTACAGCTCAGAGAAACAGGACATTGTATGAATCTTTGTGTATGAATGCGGGATCACTGGTCCTACCTGAATCACCCCCCAAGACTTGAAATTTTGACTGTCCATTTGGGCTTAGGACAGCAACAACATTATTATTAGCGCACTTCCTTGTAGACTTGCCAGACATTGGGGTTTCATGATTTTGGCTGGAGTAAGACAGGTCACTGGAAGTTCTTCAGCATAACTGCTGCAACTGTATATTCGTTGCTGTAATTGCTGGGGGTGGCAGGGGAAGATGATCACTTTTGCCTGAGTTGCCTTTTATTATGATCTTGAAATTTGGGTTAAGTTCAGCCAAATGCATGAAATCTAGGCTTTGGCAATGCACTCATGGTTTAAATAGAACAGTATGAAGCTCTATGAGATGCACTGAGCTGTTGTTTTCTTGTTTGCTGGCTAGATCCTGAGGACATCAAGGGTAGCTCTAAACCTCCCCAGAGCTTTTGTGACTTTCAGCTGCTCACCATCTACCTGGATCAAAATGTCCCTTTGCTGAGTCACTTATTTCCACAAGTCATACTGCATAAGAAAATATGAAACAGAACCCGATGCGCCAGATCACAGGGAATTAAGGAATATTTTAAATTGTGTAAAGCTGAGTTAATGTTTCAAACGTATAATGACACTATGGCTGATACTCCCATTAAATTATTATTTAAAATAGCACTAAGTAGTCTCCAGGACTCAATGCTATATAGAGACCTACAAATAAAACAAAACAAAACAACAGACACAGTGAAAACCCATTTCCTTTTTTTCCTCTCTCCCCTACCCTGCATCCCCTTCTAAGGTAGACTTATGCAGATGTACTTTTGCTTTCTTAAATCTTTCAGCCAAAATCATATAACCTATCTAAAGAATGAAAAGCTGGATTATACTGCTGGCTATTATAGTCAGCACAGCAGAAATACAAAAACGGGACGTCTGTACCCAAGGGTATCCTGGCATCCCCGGCAATCCTGGGCACAATGGCATACCTGGTCGTGATGGACGTGACGGTTCAAAAGGCGACAAGGGAGATACAGGTACTATGTTCAGAATAAATGATTTCATGCATCAAATGCAGTGCCATTAGTTCCCAAAGTTGTCTGTAGGCACTCTGCATTAATGGGATTATTCTGCCTAGCCTTCAGAAAACATTTCAGACATTTGTCATTTACTTGTTTGAAGAAGGAAATACAAAGAAAGACCTAATAATGAAAGCAAGATAGCTAATGCTATGGAGAGGTCAGGTCCATGGGATAAAACCAAAAGAAGAAAGACTTTACCTTCTATTTTGGAAATATCTACATGTCTATTTGAAAATTTGAAAGCCTGTAAACCTACTCCTACATGTCTAAGATAGCAACTATATTTCTGTAAAGAGCTTCAAGCCCAGTAAAAAAAACCCCCAACAACTGATACCTTGTTCAGTGTACTAAGAAGTGTGCAGTGGTAATGCAGATTTCTCTTTCTTACCTAAATTTTACATTTGTAGGACTTGCTTCTGAGTGTGCCTACTTGCTGTAACTCAAGAGCCACTACAGGGAAGTTCAGGAATGAAGACTTGAAAACCAGTGTAGGACTCATGTCTGCTCTAACAGGCTATAATAGATATTTGTGTGTAATAATAGTGAAGACAGAGGTAATCTTCTCAGCATCCTAAAGCTAATAATTCCCATAGTACTTTAAGCCTCAGGATAATGATGGCCCTTGCATCCATGCTAGAGTATCAAGGCCAGGGTCACACAAGGTGATAAATTTCTGGGCACAGGGACATCTAACACTTCATCTGAAGTGTCACAACCCCAGAATACAAAGCACAGGACAAGTGCAAATCTGCTGCTCCAAATTTGTTCACAAAATTTTGGGGGGGAACTTTTCCCCAACACGCTTTATGTTAGGTCAGCTACTGTGTGGTATCATGCAGGTGGCATTACAGCTTAATGCATAAACCTGTCACAAACACTGTTATTGTGGGCCTGGCTAACTCAGCTGCACAAATCAGTCCAGATCAAACTTGTACTTATCAGATAAACCCTTCTACCGAGTGTTGATCTTAAGGATTGTGAATCACAGCTCTTTTCAGTGGAGTATATAATCTAGTACATAAACCAAACTGAGGTCCACAGCCTAAAAGAAATTAACTTAAAATGTGCTAAAGTGTTTTACTATGTCTTTCAAGCTAGTGAAAATGTCTGCCTTTAACAGACCGGGTTGCCAAGCTAATGAATCACTTGCTCCACCAGAGAAGTATATGCCTCCGCAGACTGTGCTGCAGAATTAGTGTTGAAGGTGTAGTTTGATGTGCGGTTCTTTGATGGCTATGCCGGCATAGGTAGGATCCTCTACCAGATCCTTTTCCTATCACTTGACTCTTCTCTCTTATACACCACAACTGTTTGTGTGGCTATGCAGTAAACTAGATCAGTTGAAAAATAACCAGCACTTATAATTTGGGCAATGAAGAGTTATTCACTGCTTATGGCCTGCCCTGGACCACTGAAAGACAAGTCTACCCACTTACGTATTTACCTCAGTGAATGCTAAAGAGTTATTTTGAACTCTCTTGTTTATAAAATGATTTAGAGTTCTCTATCAAGCAACCACTTGCATGCTTCTTCAGCTTTCAGTGCCCTAGCCTGGCTAAAACCAAAACCTTTTAAAATCTAGAAACAAACAAAAAATCCACTAGCTTCTTAATAGGTACATACAATTACCTGCCTTCTTTTTCTATACGCAGGGGTCCAGGAAAGTCTGAAAAATGGAAAATCTAGAGCTTACTTATTTTCATTTATCTTATAAAGGTCCTCACTTTACTCCAGTGAGTTATCACGTGATATCACTGGTTTCTGATAAAGTCCCCAACTTTTTTTCCTAAATTAAGCTATTATAATGACTGTACTGATTATTCTTTGAACAAATTGGAGTGACTGTACCATTCTTTATATTGTATGTTTATATTGTATGTACATACATCTTTGCAGTTAAATACAGGAGACTCACCTTAGAGTTTTGTTCCTTACCAACTCAATGAAATTTCAGCAGAGGCTGGACTGTGCCCATTGTGCAGAAAACTGCTAGAGAACTGTTCTCCAGTCCGTATGGCCGGAGAGCTACTCCTGCAATATGGTTACATCCAAACTGCCAACTCTTTTTTCTTCTGTTGTGTTCTGGATGCAAATCCAGATATTTGATCACACACCTCCTGGTCACCTATGACATTACTACAAAAATGACTTCTATAATTGCTCTCTTTAGAGCAGTGGAAAGTCCGTGTCATGCAGGGATCAAGAGTGTGAATGCCTTCTTCAGACCTACAGGCAATATTATTCGACTGTAATGTTTCATTACCATTGGCCAAACCCCTGCAGATGTCTCTTCTTGAGAGGGGAGTCTACCGTTGTTTCACTACTAGGCTTCCTGTCCCTGGAAAGCTTCTTGCTGAATGTGACTTCCTCACTCCTTTTCCTGCTGGTATCTTCCATGGATGGAGGCAACAACAGGACAAAAGGTTTTCACACTGGTGGTCCTGACCACAGTATAGCTCCTCTACATATATCAATAACCCACCTCTTAATGCCAAGGATTCCCTCTGTCTCAAAAAAGCACCATCCTCAAGCAGAGTTTCTGTGCTGTCAATCTCTCCATAAGATAAAAGTACCAGCAGTGGCACCCACTAAAAGTCAGGAATAAGACTACTCTTTACATTACTGTTTAGCCAGGCTTGAAGAGGAAGGATTAGAGAAGGATTCAGCCCAATTTTTCTGGTAATTTAGTTGCTTAATGAAAATCTGTTTTTCTCTTCTGTACTAGGTGAAGCAGGACTTCCTGGCAGTCCAGGAAAAGATGGTGCAAATGGAGAGAAAGGCGAACGAGGTCAGAGAAGAAGTTTTTCAATTTATTATTTGTCTATCAACTGCTGCCCTTGTGTTTGTAAGCACTGGACGTGCTATACATTCTAGCTGTAGCGAAAGTACCATAAAGGTTAAAAAACCTTTTTCCAGAAGTAGTAGAGGCTGCATACATATGCTTACAATGCAAGAGGAATTTGCTACCTCCAATTATCCTGCTGCCTCTGATACCCTACAACTTGTTCACTCAGCCTGCTATCCTACCGTTCCCATCTCTGATCCTTTTGTCAGCTGCTGAGGAAGACACTGCATCTGCAGCTACCTCAGGAAAGTGAGGCTCCTGTAGCTATGTATGCATACATAGCTTGAGGGAAAGGGACTTTTGAAAGAAATTGTAGAAGACACAAGTTATACACCTAAAAATACAGTAGATCCTGTATACATCACCTGTTTAGCCAACCTATGCATATGCAGCATGTCTCCTGTGTCAGATGGATGTACACGTGCAGAGTGACTCGTGCATAAAAGCAGGGAGTCAGCCATTGTGCAAGTGGCATCACATCATTCTGCACATAACTCTGAGATGCTGGACTTGTGTATCCTTAGAGTAATTGTACACAGACAATATATATCCAAAAGCATGGAAGCCTGCCAAAGACAGTGTCCAGGTTCTCCAAAATCCTGAAGTTGACCCCGAGAAATAACATACAGTATATGCATTGCATGGGAGTAATTACAAGCTGCTCTACACCCCTCACTTTTCTCCAGTCTATTAGAAACGACCCCAGTTCTGGAAGAAGCATGAGACATGAGGCCACAAACGTTATTTAAAATTACCAAAGCTACCTTCTTTTCCTGTGTCCTCGTCCTGATGGACTGGCGCTGCTTTTCTCAGAGGCTCACCATACCATCTCACCTGTTTTCAGTTCATTGCTGCTGTTAAATACTCTCAACTGTAAACTGAGAACAGTAAACTGTATAAGTACAGCATTATTCCTAACATCAGAAGCCAGACGCTCTTATGCAGAAATTATCAGCTGCTTTTCCTGATTGATAGAGTATATGATCATTATGGTATCTTTTGTCTAGCAACTGCTAACATGCCCTTCACCTCATGAGACCTTCACCTTCAAGCCCTTGTGCAGCAATCAGAGGATTTTCAAAGGCTTTGAGCTTCAATCCAAGAGTGGAGGAAGGATAAATGGAGCATGTGGTAGCAAATAACAACAACAAAAATCCTTTAGTTGCACTGCAGTAACAATCTAGGTAACCCAAGCAATGTTCCATCACATAGAAATTACAGAAAAACATGGCAAGCAAGTTCTGGGTGCTGTCCAAATAGAACCTTCCTCTGATTAAACTGTGATCCATCTCCCCCATTTTGTATACCAAAGGCTGAAAACAAGTGTCTGGACAGATGCTGCTTGTGCCCGAGATGATGTGAGCTGTCAGTGCTAGATCAGCCTATAGACAAATCACACCTTCCTTTCTTTGAGCTTATTCTTGCTGCTCTCAGCCAGGGCACCTGTTTCCTAACAAACAGCAGGTTCTTCAGATGTTATGCTTATCCTGCACTTAAATGTATGAGAAATCGTATGTACAGTGAGCACAGTATGTACAGTGGTGACACACACCTACACATACACGTCTTCATGCTGAAACTCGTGTTATGCCCCACTAATCCAGTGGAAGATCACAAGAAAGTGTTTTTTTTTTTTCCTTCCATTTAGGAGCCAATGGGACTGTTGAAGAGAAGGGGAATAAAGGAGATAAAGGAGAAAGAGGACGACCTGGGAAACTGGGACCAAAAGGAATTATAGGGTCAGTGGGTTACAAAGGTCAGAAGGGAGAGCTGGGACTGCAAGGCCAAAAGGGCCTAAAAGGTGACATTGGGCCCATAGGTCCAAAAGGGACAAAGGGTGAAATTGGCTATCCTGGAAGAGTTGGTTTCCCAGGGCCAATTGGCCCGACTGGTAATCCAGGTCCTAAAGGTAATACTGGAGATCTGGGGCCACAGGGTAATCCAGGAGTTCAGGGGGAAAGAGGCTTGAAAGGAGACAGAGGAGATAAGGGGAACATAGGTGCCCCAGCAGTCCTGCCAAGGAGTGCTTTCAGTGTCGGCCTTACAATCGCCACCAAATTCCCCCCCCCGAATCGCCCGATCAAGTTTGACAAGGTGCTGTATAATAGTCTAAATGACTACAACTCAGTTACTGGCAAATTCACCTGCAAATACACCGGTGTTTACTATTTCACCTACCACATCACTGTCTACTCAAGGAATGTCCGAGTAGCTCTAGTTAAAAACGGCATCAAGATGCTACACACGGTGGACAGGTACCAGAGTGGAGAGGACCAGGCCTCAGGAGCTGCCATCCTCGAGCTACAGGGAGGAGATGAGGTGTGGCTGCAGGCTCACCAAGGAGAGACTTTCAACGGGCTGTTTGCAGACGCTGATGATGATACCACCTTCTCTGGGTTCCTCCTGTTCAGCACCTCTGACCCGCTGGAGCCGCTGCCATCGCCCGCCACGTAATTCCACATTATCCATGAATGCTGTATGTCTGTGTCCTTCAGCCCTCCCTAATAAAGTTGTTATTTGGTGGCCAATTTCTACTGGATTCAACCAAAAACAGAAATCACGCTGAGGGCTGAAAGGGAGACTTAGGACTGCAAGGGAGGTTGGGACCAGCTAGGCATCTTCCTAAAAGTTGAGTAAATTTTTTTATGGAAGTCATAACAGTGGGAAGGTGTAGGATCACACTATTTGTATCTGTAGGAAACCAGGCCTCGTTATGCACACAACTGCTCATTGCACAATGGATTGTGCTGAAGTTTTAATGACCAGCTGCTAAAACAGAGCTCAAGGCTTCAGAGCTGTACCCAGAAGAGTGTGAATTAAATGCCTTCTTGTCCCAGTCACAAGGTACCAGGCATTTATTTATTAAACTGTCCTAATCTACTGTTGTCAGCTTTGTTTTTTAAAAACTCAAAATAAAAAAAAAAATTCCTAATGTGCATAAACCGTTTTTATGGCTGCAGTTGCAGGACAGTTGGTTTTGGGAACGGCTTCTGCACAAGAGAGGACAACTCTCAAGAATCTACAGTGCTGGGCTTGACACATTACTGGTTTGGTGACTTACTGTAGTTATACAGGGGGCCGTACACCAGTTCTGAAGGACAAATGTCTTAAAAGAAAGTGGGATGAAATAAAAGATAAAATTTCAAGTTCTGGAATTACGACACGTGGGTCCCTGCCGTCTTGTACAAACATTAAGCAGCAGTTACTCCCAAGACAGTTTATATCTTTCTAGGTGGCATGCGTCGATGGACTTGAAACTTGGTTAGTTTGCATCCAACCATTTCAAAATAATTTTTAAACTTGGAATTAGTGTAGTTTGATACCTCCACACGGGCTGCTTGCTCTGTGGCACAAATGAGTTTCGTTGCAGCTGGGTGGATTTTACAGCTTCTAAATATGGTTCTTTCCTCTCTGTGCAGCGAAAGGTCTGAAATAGAGCGAAATGGAGTGATAGGATGAAGTGCCATGTGGATTCTCTGATGTGGGCAGATATTCAATGCCAGTGCAAAAATACAGCATAGTGCTGCTGTACTTCAGAATTAGCCGGTGCAAAACAAATTCTTCCAAATGAAAGATAATCTTTAATCAACACTGAAGCAGACATACTGGAGAACTGATTGAGAGATATTTCCTGTGCCATAAAACTTTAATTTCTGTGAATTTTCTCAGAACATTTTTTTTCCCTTTTTCCCCTTTTCCCCTAAAAGTGAAAAATATAACAAAAGATGCTGGTAAATCTCTCTCCCTCCCCTTAAAAGAGAATAAAGGAGAGGTGCCAACTGACTTGGGTCAGCATTGTGAAATTCAGCACAAGTGCAATGTAGGAGCATGAGGCCTGATGGGAATCACCCCTAACGCTGCTGGGGAGGCCAGGAAACAAGGACACGTCCCCACAGTTGTCGAACCCTGAGTACGGACCACAGACCCAAACCAAACCAAAAAGTGGGTTTCTTCAGGAAAAACGGATACATCTCTCATGTCGGCTGAATTACAGTGAGGGAGATACTAGGACACTACCACAGAGCAAAGGGTTATGTGAATTTTTCAGTAAGAGGTTTTTTCCCCGTAAGCCACTGGCCATAAGTTTGTGTCATAGAAGCATCTAGACCAAAAAACGCTTTAAAATGGACATAGCTTTAACTGGAAAACATGTAGGAGAAATTTCAGTCGGCAGAGGCCCCTCCTTGTCACCGCGGCCCCGGCGACCGCCAGGCCCCCGCAGGCCTGCAGCAGGCCTGCCCGCCGGGCCCTTCCCTTCCCTTCCCCGTAGC
>WAAD01039649.1:307666-351953 GCA_013389945.1 Fregata magnificens
TTCGATGCGAAGCGGCAGCAGCAGCTGCGCGGCAGCGCGGCGGGCAGGGAGACGGTGAGCGGCGGGAGGGGAAGGGCCTGCTGCGGCAGGAGGCGGCCCTGGCTGCCGGCAGCCTTGCGCTTTGCTTCTCTTGTGTGTCATTTTTTATTTTAGAACTTTTAAATGGCGGTAGCGGGGACAGCCGGGCTGTTACCAGAGGGTTAGGCGGTTACGTCTGTGTAAGGGCTTGTTTTGGTTCTAATGAACCAAAGCGTTCTGTCTTCTGGACACACAAGAGTTTGAAAATCACGGCCTTGTTTATTGAAACATGTGCTTAGAGCCTCGGTAGGGACCACAGGTATATGTATATGTATAGGTATTACCCCTTCCACTCCCAGCTCTTACCTGTCAGTGTCTTTTAACCCGTCAGTGTCACAGCAACGCACTCTGGCAGTCCTTCAAAATCAGTTAGACTGCTGACATCCTCTTGTGTGGATATCATTCTTGACATTCAGTTGCTTGTGGCAAAAAAGAATTTCTTTGCTGGGTTGGTGACACTCGGGCTTTTTGATTTATTTCTTTTTAGGGTGAATTGGGTACGTTTGTTAATGAGAGTCCTGGGAATCTAAACAAGTTCCTGGACAGCGTAAGATGTGTACTTTCAGTGGCACAGTGCATGCAGAATCCAGGTGTTAGTCTGCTGACTCAGCTATTCCTGCCATGGTGCCCAGGCTGGTGAAGCTGTTGAACTCTGGGACTAAGGTATTCAGTGAGGACAAATCTGACCTCTGTTTATAATCTAGCACTTGTTTGGGAAACTTTTCGTCTGGCTTTCCTGCCTCTGCAAGCACAGCGGTGTAAGTCTTGCTCCAGGAATTGGTCTAGGCTGGACTCATTCCCTAGACCAGATTTGCTTGGCTCACGGAGAGGATGTTGAGTTCTTTGAGAACAGAGATGTGTATTTCAGGCTTGCAAAGAGGCTGTGACAGTTAGGGTGTAAATGCTGAGGCCAAGCAAAGAGAATAATGCTGCAGCTGTGCAGCCACACCGTTAAGGAACACAGAGACCTGCACCAGGCTTCATTTTTTTATGTTTTTAATTTTTATGTCAAACTTGGTGTCATATGGAAGAGGAGCTCCGTGGCTAATTTATCTATAAGAGAAGATACTTCCTGTTCACAGAGGACTACGTGTGCGGGAGGAGCTCACTTGGGAGGGTGAATGGTGATGTAGGGCAGCAGGAAGGCCCGGAGCTCTCTGGGATGTTGCAGGACACTGCATCAGCTGGCTGAGGATCTGAGTGAAGGGGCAGCCTTGAGTCTCTGATACAGTAAGCATTATTGAAGGGTGGTATGGTACATATATATTTATGTTTGTGTGCACGTGTTTATATACCTGTATATATATAAAAATATCTTTCCCAGTGTTCGTTTCAGTCCAGTTCCTGTTCCCAAATAATAAATTAAAACATGGGAAGTGTGAGGAAAGGGTTTCTGTCTTAGGGTGGCCAGCTTATAGTAAGAGCATTAGGGAAAAAAAAAAAAGGCAGCTTTAGCAACAGTGACGGAAAGAAAATAGGACAAAGCAACTTGGAATGTCCCAAATACTTACTTTAGGGGATGCTTTTGCTTCAGAATATATACTTTTACAGACAAGCTGTTAATTTGCAGCTTTTCATTTTATTTGGATAAGTACTTGTAAGCTACATGCAAACCTGCAACTGACTGCTGTAACACAAAGAGTTTGCAGAAGGTGCATTGTAAAGTGACTGGCCTGCAGATTTTCAAATCCAGATTGTGGTTTTTAGATGCTGAGGTTAAATTTGGAAATATTTGGCTGTTGTGTGAAATCATGTACCTTGTATTGTTAGATGCTGTAGTTAGGAGGTAAGGAGATGTTCATGTTGCAGTTGGGCAGTTGCAAAGGAAGTGTATTGCTTGCAGAGATGCTGTTTTAAATGAGATTTTTTTACTGTTGTAGGTCTATATCGTGGAACTTCTCTAGCAGGTATTATTAGCAATTTTGTTTGATCTGCAGTAGGACCTCTTTAACTCTCTTCCACAAATGTAGAACATAATTTCTGTCTGTGTCTACCCTGCCCAAGTCAGTGTGTTTACCCTGCCCTGTTGGACAGGGCCAGGCTTGGTAAGAACTTCAGGAATAAAACTGTACATACCATAAAATTTTTGAGTTGTTGCTGATCATTCCTTTGAGATCTGGTTCCAGTATTTGGGGCTCATTTAATGAGCCTGAGACAACTGTCCTACTGCTTGCAATCCGTTGATATCTAGGGCTGCTGGCCAGCTCATTCACTGTGTTGACACTCCTGCTTAGTCCTCGCATTCCTTGATAAGTCTTTTTTGCTTCAGAGGGGTGATCTTCCCTCATTTCAGAATGTAAGTGGACTTCCTATGATTTGTCTGGTGCCCATGCTTTGGAAGTGAGATAAAAAATGCTTTGAGAAAAGGATGGTATAGGAGGTTATGGCATGGAAGAGGAGTTTGTGAGGATTTGATGCCGAACTCTTAAGGTTTGCTGAGAACGATCCTGGCTAAAAGAACCTCAGTGGGGTTTTGCTCTGGGAAATGAAGATGTTTTCATGTGATACCAGTGTCTTTGACTGATTTTGTGACTATTCTCTCTACAAAGACACTCATGCGGGAATGTTTCAGTGAAGTGTCACAATATGCTAGCTAGGGTCATTTTGGTAAAATTTCGTGGTGATAATTCCATCCTGAAACAAAGGGGCAGAAATTGAGGAGGGTAATAGTGATGTGTTTTCATTGTGTTCTGCACTGCAGGGTCTGTTTGGTGTTCCAGAACTGAGCTGTCCAGAAGGATTTCAAGAAGCACAGGACAAAGCATTGCAGGAATCAGAACAGCTAGTCCAGAAGGCATGTTCAACACCACCTGGGCCAGAGACTGTAATGATCTTTGATCAGCTTTCAGATGGCTTATGCAGAGTAGCAGACTTGGTAAGTTACTTTTTTTAATTATTACTTGAAGCAATTTCTTTTAAACTGACTGACTTAATAAGCTTAGACCATGTTGTTCCATTTTATGATTTTCTGCACTGCAGGAAATAGCAGATCAGCTCTGTGAAATTTTTTGTTAAGACAGAAAATTAAATTGATTGAAAGTTAATTACAAAGACTTACCAAATGATAGGTAACTACAAATCCTGTCAAACTGTCCAGTTAATTGTAAGACAGATATAAAAATAGTATAAAGGCCACAATAAGAAAAATAACAGTGAAATCAGAATTGTGTTTCTGCTGTAATATTAATACATAAGCTTTCCAGCATCACTTACATTATGGAAAACAGGGGATTGCTCTCAAAGTTAAAGCTGGGGTTGCAATACACATGTTTTTAAGTTGTGAAAGTTTATAGGTTAAGGTCTATAAAGAACTTACAGATTAAAAGCAGCAGATGAAACTAAACAGTATCACCTTTTATTGACACAAGAAAAAATGCAGGTATTTCCTAGATTGCAGTTTTTGTGGTCCACAAAATTAGAGTACTTGGTCTGATATTCTGTATCACAAAATGTTAAGTTTAACAGAGCACTTCGTATTGCTCTCTGGAAACTGTTTGCCCCAAGTATATCTTTTATCAAAGCATCACTCTTCGTTTGAAGGAAGCAGACCCAACCTTCATACTGAAATCAGTTCTTAATAAATAGGTCCCTGAATTTTTTTACTTTGGTTTTCATATTTGAATTTCTCTATGTGTTTTCAGTTCTCAAATCTTGTTTCTTATTCTTTTCTAGATTCAAGACATCTTTTGTGCCAGGCACTTTTTCCTTCTGAAAGTACTTACATGCTCTGTCGAGTCACTAATTCTCCTTTTGTCTCTTATATTTTACATAGACTATGCCTAATTCCTCTTAATCAATCAATATCTAACTAAAACACTAATGTCAGAATTCAAAGGTCATAGTTTTGTATCAGTTTGCTGAGTTAAAATTACCTCCTATGTACTACTTTCAGGTTTATATGTTCAAAGATGCAGAGCTTGCAGAGCTCTGTCTAGAAGCAATTTGGTGATTGTTATCTGTTGGCAGGAATTTTGAGGTCTGCCATTCAGCATCTGTTCTGTCTATATTATACAGGATTTTAAACAGGGATTCTAAGAAGTAAAAATCTTAAGTGTATAACCTTTGTAAGGTTGCCTTTTCAATCAAACTGCAATCATACTGTTAAACAGTCAAGTTTGTTTCATGTACTTTCTGTAAAATCATGCTGAATGTCTTCAATGTATTCCTAATCTTTAATTAAATATATTCCTAATCTTTAATTCTTTTATCATTTCAATGCCAGAACCTCCCTGAATTCTCATTGGCAGTCATGGAAGCACCTAGCTCCCCAGCCCCCTTTTAGCATCCTTCTAGCCTTCTGAACTCCTTTAAGTATTTGGAGACTTACTAAAAATCAGTAAGTCAAATAAAAACCCTGTTCTGAATCCAAAAGAACTCTTCAAACATATTTCTTCCTACTAGGTAATGATGTCAAGCATAACTTGATGGTCTATACACAAGAGTAAAAAGGGTTTGAAAACAAACCCTCTATGCACATTTGGTGGTGTGCTTTCTTCTTAACTGTGAATTTTAGTTTTAAAAATAATTTGTAATAACATTTGTAATAACATCATGGTTGGACTTGATGATCTTAGAGGTCTTTTCCAACCCAATGATTCTATGATTCTATGATTAAATACATTGGAGTATCTCTGTGTTGTAAGGACTCTAAGACACACACCATACTAAAAACGTTTTTAGGAAGTGTATAGATTAAGAATATTTTTTTGGAAAGACTCATTTGCTATCTGGTTTAATAGTTGTCAGCACAGTTTTCCAATAAGCTTTATTTTTTAGAAAAAGAATGCAGATTCTGCAAATAGATTGCACAGAACTGTAGAAATAAATGTTAATGTAAATGGAACTACTTGAGTGCAACTTTGTTTATAATTCAAGATTTTTTTATTCGTCTTCTTGCCTCACTGTTTTCTTCTTCTACTCTGTCAGGCTGATTTTGTGAAAATTGCCCATCCTGACTTTGCATTCAGGGAGGCTGCTGAAGAAGCTTGCAGGAACATTGGTACCATGGTAGAGAAGTAAGTTTTCTTTTTTTTTTTTTTTTTGCTATTTCCATATGCATCTTTAAAAATTACTGTGTGATCATCTATGAAAACAGCAATCAACAAAAAAATACATAGGAAGGATTTGCACTTGAGAACAAAGTGTCAGTCTTGCTGTTACAGATATTTAAGGATTTGGCTTTGTTATAGTATCTCATGAAAGGTTATTCTATTTTAGTTTCAATTTGTGTTCTGAACAGTTTTTAAGTTATCAACTGATTCCATGTCATTGAAACCCCTCAAAGACTCAAAGCTATGTTTTTCTAGGACTTGTGACAGTTAACTAGCTGTTGTAAAGCATATGTACAAAATGCTAATTTGTTTTTAAGATTTTAGATTTCACAACACTTTTTCTTCTGGTTTGCTGACCCCTTGAATTCCAGCTAGTGAGTGGGATATGTGAAAGAGGAAAGGACAGTCTCCCGTTAAAATGAGTGTTTGAGGATGTGTCTGTCTAGGGCTGTGATATATGCCTGGTTTACCCTGGCATGCTTGTGCTTTATTTAAAACCCCATTTCACAGAACGCGTTCTTAGAGACTTCTGTTTCTGAAGTTTGGCTCTTCTTCGGGTTCTTTTCTTTTTCTTTTTTTTGGGTTTTTTTTAATATTTTAAAACCTAAATCCTGAAAGTTACCTCTGTGGTCCTTGACTACAGTGAATTGGTTTGATTCTCTTCTGCTCTTGCTGCTGAGAAGGTGGAAAGGGGTGATCTTTGATCTCCAAATACAGTGTCCTTTCAGTATCTTCCCTTCCCGTGGCATTCAGGAGTAGCCTTCTTAAGTGAAAGCTTTACCAAGCAGCACTGTGAAGGTGACCCAGAGTCTGCTGCTTCCCTCAGGATTCCTAATAACAGTGGAGGCAGTGACTGGTTGACCTGATGTCCCACAGTAAGTTGCAGAGGCAGTGAAGCCTTTCGTATTTTGAGGAGGACAGCAGTGTGTTGGTTTGTTTAGTAAGCCTTGTGACTAACATGGCTGGCTAAAAAGAGAATTCTAATATTAAATTCAGCAGAAACTTGCTTTGGTCTTGCCAGTGTATTTGGGAAACCTTTCACTTGAAACTGGATTTTTTCAAGACTTAGGCTGAGCACACCGTCTATAACAATATGAATTTAATATCTGAATACCACTTCAGATTAAAATTTCTAGAAAGAAGAAAGTATTCACAAATTAACCTGAGAAGTTCATAAACTATTGTAAATGCTCAAAACTAGCTATTGTTGAATGTTTGTTCTCATGGGCAAATGGTATCCCTCAGGAACTACTAACAATACGTATCTGCTTTTAGCCACTTTTTGACAGAATGCTGGGCTTCTTATTTAGCACCTCCTGTGCAGAGTCTTTTCTGAAGTACAGGCATGATGCGATGTCTTCTTCTGTCTCTGAGTTGGGTATTGGTAATTATTAAGTTCATTTTACAAATGGGGCTGCAGAGGCTTCCTGCACCTCAGCTGGTTTAAGAAGTTAGTCTTCAAGACTGTCAGACTGGGTGCTGCTGCCCACCACAGCTATGGTGATGTGTATGCATGTGTTTCATTCCCCACTGTGATTCCCACCCAATAATCCAGGTCGACGTACATGCTTGTAGTTAGCATGCCAGCAAATCTGATGCACATAGTATTGTCTGGCACAGGGACGGTGAGGAGCATCTGGAAATGTTCTGGGGATAGTAAGCTCTTAGTCCACTTCAGTGGCAGCCAGTAGCACATTTATCTGATGGCAAACTTAAGCACAGATTTTTCCTTTAATGGAGTCCTTTCAAAATAAGGATTAGAAGACTGTTGTCCCACCTTTATGCTCTCACCAGGATTATCTTTGTACATAAAAAATAAGCTGTCAGTGTTAGACTTATTTGTATTTGCCACAAAATACCATCCAGAAATATTTTCCTATTGGACACACGAGACCTGTTTCCATGCCAGTTTGTCCACACATCCTTTGTATACAAATTTCATAATTTTTAAGTGTGGTTGTGAACCAGAAAGCATTTTGAAAATACAGTCCTTGGTTTTTAATGTTGTTACAGTAAATATTAAGCTCTGCCTTTGAATGAGTAATACCAAGAGACTGAAATATTAGTGTTTGTTGCTAATGAGTGATTCTTTTACTCTGTATCTTTCCAGATTAAATACAGATGTTGAACTGTGTCAGAGTTTGAGACGTCTGCTAGCTGATGAAATTGTTATGAGTTCCCTAGATCCAGAAACCAGGTACTTATTAATGCTTATAGATTTAGATTTTTATTTAGTATATATCATTCTTTATTATGCTTATATTTTGTGTTTTGTTAAATTAATACATCTGGAAAACATACCACATCTCTGTTACTAATTTATTAGTCACTACTGAATTACCTGCACGGGAGTTAGGAAGTTTGTAGTTGTGTAGTCTTGGAGGATGTCTCTGTGACTGTAGAGCACAAGATATATTTAAGCTGAATAACTGAGATCTGCAAAAACAAAAAAATGAGAACTTAAGATTTTCTTCAATAACACTATTTTGATTAAAATGAGGTGCTGTACTGTGGTGTATATATCAGTGTTTTTAGCAATAAAAGTAGGGAACAGACTATATAACTTGATTTCAGTTTATAGAAACTTATTTATATCTTTCAAAATCAGATTATCAGTATATTTATTTAAGGCTTACTTTACGATTGCTGTAAAATGTTTTATTAGCTGCTTATTCAGTTATAGTTTTGAATTATTTTTTTCGCTGACATAGTTAGGCAAGCGTAATGTTTGAGTGAGTTACTTCCTTCTTCTTCCTTTCCCCACAGTCAAGGATGTTAGATTTGAAGAGGTCTTTTTCTGCTCTGTTAGAATAAATGAAGTGTCAAATTAAAATGGTAATTTGCACAAATTGGTTAAACATCTAGATTAATGTAGTGGAATTATTTTGAAGGATATTTTCAATGCAGATGACTAAAATAACTACAAAGGAAAAATCCTGTTTCACTGACTAAACTGTTAAGGACCTAAACCATAGGAAGTCTGTGTCCATAATAACAATACTCATATAACTGTGTTGTTATTCTCTGTAAAACACATGAAATCTAAATAACTACTAAGAGCAAAATTTGTTAAGAAATTATGCTTACTATCAAGTAAGGCTGTTTTAACGGGGATTTACTGTATTTTTAGGCGAGTGGCAGAGCTTTTTATGTTTGATTTTGAGATCAGTGGCATTCATTTGGATGAAGAAAAGGTAATTTTTGGCTACAATATATGAACAGAAATTTGCCTGACTACCAAAGACCAGATAATGAAACATGTGGGACATGAGTCACGTGATTCTGGGCCAGTTTGTCCTCCAAGATTCCCATTGTCCTCTGTGGAATTTTGTCTTCTCAGAAGGGATTAATTTTGTCTATATTATATCACTTCTAAAGTGTGTTTTTTAATGTTGTTTTAGATATTAATTGGCTGTTCTTCCCAGTTTCACCCTCGTCATTCCTTTGTCTGTTCTGAAGAGTTATAAGTGAGACCTGGGATCCTGCTTTCTTTGATTGGTGTCTGCATCAGCTATTTAAAATAGCTGCTTAGCTGTCTGAACAACCTGTTTACAGAGAGGGGAAAAGCAGCAGCCCGTGCACTGTGATGACAGGTTAATCAAGTAGAGTGTTTTAGAAGGGATCAGGTGTGTGTCCAGGCTCTCCTTTGGTGCTCGCTTAACCAGAAGTTGTAAGTCTTGTTCAAAATTGAATGTCTGGGTGTGGTCTGATTACCTCTCTTGGAGCTTTTACATGCTTTTGCAGTAGTTAGTGATGGATTTGCCAAAACCATCAGCTTTCACCATGATTTGTGGTATGGATGTCTGTTCATAGCTCCTGTCCCTATATAAAGTTAATACCTTGTTTATTTGAGTCATCCCCTCCAAAAAGATCCATACAAAGGCGCTTTTACCAGATTTATGTGGTAAAGTTACTCTGAAGATCATGGTTATGATGGTCTTTGGTGACCTGGAAAATGCTTCTAGAATATATTTTTACTTACTTTACTTTGTACAAGGAACAACTCTGAAACTTGGACTCTGGGTTTTATTTCTGATTTGACTATTGGTTCTACGGTGCTTCATTCCCTTTCAGTTACAATTTCACTTGCCCCTTATTTTTGCACGTTTTCCTCTTCTTCCCCTGCCTATTCCACTCTTCTTCTATTGCTTGGTGCTCAGTGTTTCTTTTCAATTCTCATTTCAGACTTTAAAAATCCTTCACTGTCATAAGTTAAAATTTACTTCTGCTACAAAGAATTTCTGCTTTTTAAAGTAAAACTCAAAAGATGTGTTTTAAAGAGTAAGGGTGGAATGGGAGGACAGAGATCTGTAGGTTTTGTCATTCTTTGGACTTCACAAGTATGTTATATCTGTACCCTCAGCCTTTTCTTTTGAGCTATGGACCCACAGGCGATAGAGAGCATACTCTACTAACATGAGCAAGTTCACTGAAGCAAATCTTTCAGTAAGGTTCAATGTGTGAGATACCATAATGATGGTGATAAAACCCTAAATCACAAACTCCTCAGGGAAGGGTTGAAATCCCATAAATTCTTTACGGTGTCCAGAAAACAGTGCAATACAAACAGTAGCAAGAGAACTGTAGTTCTATATCTATTTCAGGATGCTAGTAGGATTTATCCATCTCAGTGGTGCTTCTTTTTTTCTTCTCTGTGTTTTTCATAGCAATCATATTAGGCATAGTTTTATAAATGCTTTCCAAGCAGCTAGCAAAGCTTATGTAAATTCTACTTTAACTCCACTATACATTTTCTTACTGCAGAAACACAGGCATTTTCTTGCAAATTTCAATCCTGTATGAAATTATAGATCTGTATGAACATTTGATCTTGTTGACTTCAGCCCTACATTAGGATTTTGTTGATGCTGTAGGTCTAATCTTAAATGTTGCATTTTCTGCTTCATTTCTGGAAAAGTCCTTTAAGATTTTAGAAACTTTGAGTTCTGCTTATACTGTGTGTGAAGATATGTATTTTGTACTTTATTTTTCTTACAGCGTGAAAAGGCAGTCAACCTCAACGTCAAAATATTGGATTTATGTAATGAATTTCTGACAGGAACTCACCTTCCCAACAAGATTGACAAACATGTTTTGCCAGAACATATTCGATATAATTTTACAGCTGAAGGCAATTACTTACAAGTTGCTGGTCTGCATGCTGATTGTCCCGATGATCTGGTGTGTATTCGCTGAGTTTGCTTTGGCATGCTCTATAACAAAAGTGCATATCAGTTGTTTTACTTGTTGCTGAGGCAAATGCATACGGTTAAGGAAGAACTGTTTTAGAATGTAATAATCAATGGCAGCCTTGGCTGTAGCAGCTGTGAAATAATGGAGGTGAAGATCCTGAATGGATTGAGGAAGAAGAGGGACAGAATACAGACCCTGGGTTTCAGGCAAGCAGACTTCAGCTTGTTCAGTAAACTGGGAGGTGGGATCCCATGGGATGCAGCTCTGAAGGGTAAAGGCGCTCAAGAAAGCTGGCAGTTCTTTAAAGGTGGCATCCTCCAAGCACATGAGGATACCAAGATACTTGGTATGAGTGTATCCTGATCTTTAGAAAGCCAAGCAGATGTATCAGGAACCAGGGTCGGCAAGCAGGGAACTCATGACAAAGCTTCATCTCCAAAAGGCAGCAGCCATGAGGTGGAAGCAGGTACAAGATACAAGGGAGGAATTTTGAAATATTGCCTGTACATGTGGGGATGATGTCAGGAAGGCCAGAGCTCAACTGCAGTTGAAACTTGCAAGGGACATACATCAAAGGCAACAAGAAGAGCAACGACAGCTGCATTAGTACTAAAAGGCTGGACAAGGAAAAGGTGGGCTCAGTGCTGAGTAAGGTGGGGGACTTAGTGGCAGCAGACACAGATAAGGCTGAGATGCTGATCACTTTCTTTGCCTCGGTGTTCACCAATGAGCTCTCCCAGCCCACTGTGCTTAGCGAAAGGGTTCAAAGAGAAGAACAACCAGCAGTAGATGAGGATCCAGTTTGGGATTACTTGAGAGAACTCAACCTGTACAAGTCCTTGGGACTAGATGGGCTGCATTCAAGGGTCCAGAGAGAACTGGCTGTTGTCCTTGAAAGGCTTGCTGTCTTTGGTAGGCAGTGAAGATCAGGGACAAACCCCATTGACTGGTAGAAATAATATGTTCCACCCACATTCAGAAAGGCCAAAAAAACCCAAATTGGGGAACTACAGGCAACTTAGTTTCACTTTGATCCCTAGGAATGTTATGGAGCAATCCAAGTTAGGAGATTACAGTCTGAGTTGATGGACAACCAGATAGGTGAAAAACCTCATTTCATGATCAGACTCGGAGAGTAGTGATTGAAGTGTTGTACTCTACTGGAAGGCTGGTAATGAAAGAAGTGTTGCAGGGGTCTGTCCTGGGACCTCTCCTGTTTAACATCTTTATCAGTGTCCTAGAGGAAGTGACAGAATGCTTGCCTACCAGATTTGCAGGTGATAGCAAATTGAAAGGACCAATCATAGAATCATAGAATCATTAAGGTTGGAAAAGACCTCTAAGATCATCAAGTCCAACCGTCAACCAACACCACCATGCCTCCTAAACCAGACCCTGGAGTGCCACGTCAACACCTTTTTTGAACGCCTCCAGGGATGACGACTCCACCACCTCTCTGGGCAGCCTGTTCCAATGCTTAACCACTCTTTCGGTAAAGAAATTTTTCCTGATGTCCAGTCTAAACCTCCCCTGATGCAACTTGAAGCCATTCCCTCTCGTCCTATCACTAGTTTCTTGGGAGAAGGGTCCAACACTCGCTTCACTACAACCTCCTTTCAGGTAGTTGTAGAGAGCGATAAGGTCTCCCCTCAGCCTCCTCTTCTCCAAACTAAACAACCGCAGTTCCCTCATAAGACTTGTCTTCTAGACCCTTCACCAGCTTCGTTGCCCTTTGCATTTCGTTGCCCGATCGATACACTGATGGGCAGGGCTGGCATTCAGAGTGGCCTAGAAGCTGAGGGAATGGTCCAGTGGGAACCTTATATAATTCAAGGACAAATGCGAGGTCCTGCACCTGGAAAGGGAGAATTCCTGGGAATAGTACAGGCTGGGACTGCCTGGCTGGGTCTGATCTGTGGAAAAGGCCCAGAGGGTTGTTGAGCAAGCTGAGCATGAACCAGCAGTGATCCTGGCAGCAAAGGTGGCCAACAGCATCCTGGATGGCATGAACAGGGGCAGAGCCAGAGACTGAGGGAAGAGATTATAGCCCTTTACTCATCACTCTTTAGGAGTGACTTCAGTGGAGGCCACCAAGATGACCAGGAACTGGAGTGCTTGCACTGTGGGGAGAGGCTAAGGGATCTGGGCTTGTTGACCCTGTAGCAGAGGTGGCTCTGGGGGGACCCTGACAGCAGCCTGCCAGTACCTATGAGGATATCATGGAGAAGATAGAGCCAGGCTCTTCGGAGCATGACAGGAGGACAAGTGGTAACAGGCACAAGTTGAAGTGAGAAATGCCAGTTGGAGAAGTTTTGCCTGATGATGATACCCAAGCAGTGAAACAGAGAGGTCATGCTGTCTCTCCCACCTGTGCAGGGTTTCAGGACCTGACTGGAAAAAGCTTTGTGCAACTTGGTCTTACTTCATAGCTGACCCTGCTTTGTGCAGAAGGTTGGATTAGAGACCTCCTGAGGTCCCATCCAACCTGAATTATCCTGAATAATCTTATTTTAGTTATTGCTAATGATGCTTTGCTAAAAAGAATTCATGTAGAGTTTGTTTATAAATTGAAAATTGATTTAGACTCTTTGAAATGTGACAGTGGTTCCTTAGTCTTTTAGATATGACTGTAGGATCAGGAGTGTATTACAACAATCAAGTGTTGTTTTCACTTATTGTATAGCTAAATAATCAAGGTGACTTTGAAATCTTCTTTGTCACGAAAAAGAGAAAAGCTTACTGTGGTAGAACCCAAGCTGTAATATTTATTTTCTGTAAGAAATTAAAAATGAATCAAATTATGGCACTGATAGGGTGTAAATAAAGGAATAATACTCATTGCATGTCATCTCTAAACTCGTCCTGAAAATAGTGTGATCTGTAGAATTGCTACTGAAGCTATGAGTAATATATCAATTAAAGGATGCAGTTCTGTGAGTCAGATATTTGGAGAGACTCTTTGGAAATCATATATTTTAGGTTGGAAGGAACCTCTAGACCTTGTCAGTTTGAGTATGATCCTGTTCAGAGCAGGATCAAGTAGGTCAGGTTTCTCAGTGACATGTCCGGTTGAGTTTTGAACACTTTCCAAGGATGGAGATTCCATTACTTCTCTGGGCAGCCTGTTTGACCACCCTTGCTATTTTTTTCCCCCTGATATCAAATTGGAATTTTTCATCTTCCAGCATGTGTCCATTACATCTCCTCCTCTTGCTCTGCACCGCCAAGAACAGTCTGGCTGCATGTTCTCTATGCCCTACTGCTAAGTAGATAAAGATCAATATTTCCTTTGAGCTTTCTCTTCTTTAGGCTAGAGAAACCCAACTCTTTCAGCCTCCATTCTGTGTCGTGTGCTCCAGCCCCCAAAACATCTTGGTGGCCCTGCGCTGGACCCTCTCCAGTATGTCAGTGTCTGTCTTCTCCTGTGGAACCCAAATCTGGACATTATACTCCAAATGTAGTCTGGACAGTACCAGGTAGAGGGAAACAATCACATCCATGGACCAGATGGCTGTACTCTTTCTAATAGAGCTCAGTATGCTGTTGGCCTTTCCTGCAAAGACACACTGCTGAGCCATGTTCAGGGAAGGGGAATCGTCTCACTTTATTTGTTTTTTTTAAAATGAAAGCCTGGTGGAACAGAACAGGTATGAAATGACTTGTGAATTATTATAGTCATATTTTTTATAAACCCAGGAACTGCAGTCTTCTTGAATATATTATCCAAGAGAGAAGCTTATTTCAAATGAAGACAAGCATAAGTTGTTGCTGGATTTCTTAAGCCTATTCCATACGTACAAAATAAAGATTATCTTCCGTTGGTTTGTGAAACATAAAAAGCATTTTACCAAATTTCCTGAGGTGATTTTTTTTTTTGAGAGTTATGAAAAAACCCAAACAAACCAGAAATAGGAGAAAAAGTGATTGTCCATGGGCAGACTAGTAGCTTGCTACTTCAAAAGAAGTAAGGCTTTTCTTTTCCTCTTTTTTCTCTCCCCTGACCCTGTTTCTGGTTCTTATCAGATCCTTCCATAAGCCAACTTAACTGATGTGCAGAGAACAATTTGGCTTTCTTTTGGGTTTATTTTCAGAAGTTTTAGTGAGTTAAGACAGCCCACAGAGTGGTCTGAGAAGCACAGATGTTGGCAGAAGGAGGGAGGCAATGAGCATAGAGGGGACTGTTGACGGGAGTAGAGAACAGGACACTTTTTGGCGGTCTTGATCTATTAGGTTGTCTCATTGAATTTCCTCATTCCATCTTTAATGGATAAGAGACCTGTAATTGTCAGGTATTCGTAATTACTATTGTTAAAAGGCATTAGGCCTTTTCCCAACAATATCAGTGAAATACAGCTGTAATGGCAGATCTTCAGTTGCATCACTTGTTTCCCTTAAAAATTGCGCTGTAGTAGTGTGACCTTTTTGGTTTTTTTTTTTTAATTAGGTGCGAGAAGCTGCTTACAAGATTTTTCTTTACCCAAATGCAGAGCAGTTGAGCCGTTTAGAAGAATTGCTTGCTAGCCGAAACAGTCTGGCACAGTTGGTTGGGTATGACACCTTTGCCCACAGGGCTCTTCAGGGAACAATGGCCAAAAATCCAGGTATAAGGCATGTGTGGAAGGACATGCTGAGAAATCAAATGCACTGTGTTAGGTGTGAGGTCAAAAGTTGTTACTTTCTTTTGCTAAGTTTACACATACTTCTTCCAGTGAAGTATCTTGTTGCAGTTCCATTTTGCTGTATGCAATACTCATGCTTTCTATAAATGGCAATACTCACTGCGTAGGAACCAGGAACCAGTGTTTTTGTTCAGAATCAGTGCTCACTCCTTAGATTATGAAGTTGCCATTATCCCAGCATGTAACAAAGTAAATGTGGTAATAAATTCTCTTGAAATGATGGCACAGTGGTCAATGGAGTAGTTTGTTGTTCTAAAAAGAACTTTGTTGTTCTAAGGGAGCTTGTTTTGTTTGGAATGTTTTGATGTAAACTTACGTCTTTTAAGGGAAGAAATCACTTTCTTAATTTTCTTTTTCCCCCATTTAACTTCTAGAGACAGTAAGACAGTTTCTGGAGAAGCTTTCTGACCAGTTGTCTAAAAGGTATGTCTTTTTCACTAAGTTATTTTTTTCTAACCATATTCTCTGTTTCAAGAATAGAGGGACTTGTGCACTAATAAGTCAGTCAGCACTGCTTATTATATGCTCTGATGAAACAAAAAGCAAGACTTTCTCAGAGTTTTGAGGGGAGCTGTCGGCGTAGAATAAATTCTGTTTCTATGATCAGAGAACATCCAGGACTGAGTGCAACAACTGATGTGCCAAGAAATGCAGGCAACAGCAAACAAGATGACCAAGTTTACGTGTTAAAGAACACCTCTCCTGGTCTTCTCCCCCTATGCACAACTTCATATATTTTACATTTATAAGCAAATTCCCCTGTTTGTCCTTGCCTCCCTTAGTTCCACACAGCACAGGACGGTTTCATCACTGTGTATAAATGGGTGTATTGTAAGAAAGAAAATACTTCGGAGGTATACAACCAGAGTAAGAGGGACTTGATTTGAAGGTACCTGAATGACGGAAGCAGAATGGAAAAGTTCTTTTACCGTAGTATATGGGCCTGCCATTTTTTAGAGTACTGTCAAGCTCTGATGATGGGCATTTTCTTAGGATGGAGTAGTATTGTGTACTGTATTCCATTGCTCCAAAATCTTTCATTAACACTTTCATCATAAAAATGTTTTTCAGAACTCAAAAAGATTTTGAAATGATGACAAAGATGAAAATGAAGCTCAACCCCCAGAATTCAGTAAGTTAAATTTCCATGTGTGGTTTTCTGTTTTGTTTCTTCTTAAAAATATAGTATAAGCTAACCTTGTTCTACAAGAAAAATTAACTCTATTTTAGTGTACAACACGTAGTATAATTGGAAAGAGAAGCTTCCTGTCGTCTGGCTTCAAATGCTTTTTGACTGGTTAGCTGCTATTTGTATTAAAACCAGGCACTGAGTGCGAGATGGCTGTTGGTTTATACAAAATGATACTGAGATAAGCAAAACATAAAGTGGTGAAAGTAAATATTACTTTGTTTTGAATTGACTCATTTGAAAAATAAAGGCTGTGCTTTAGGTTTGCATACTGTGTTGTATGTATCCTAATTCTGTACATGACTAGGTTTATCTTTTTATTTGAGTTGAGTGTATTTCTTGAAATCTGGTATGAAGTCCCATTATATATTTGAATAAGAAGTACCATCTTAAAGCAAATGTTTAAAAAAAAGGTTTCAAGCTGTGATACATGATGCTATTTCTGATGATGTTTTTAGCACTGAATGTTTCCCATTATGTTTTAAAGTTCTGTGAATTGTCGAAACTGCAAAAATGTTTAAGGAAACAAAACTTTTATTTTGGGTTCACTTGTCGTCCATTATTGTAATTGTAAGCTGGAATTCTCTTTCAGAAGCTGATGCCGTGGGATCACCCTTACTACAGTGGCGTCCTTCGTGCTGAGAGGTAAGCTCCTTACGTTCATGGTTGTAATGTAAATGAGCGTCTTTATTTCATTCCTTGCAATAAGGATGAAGAAAGTCCTCAGTGTAAACAGGATTTCCTTCTTTGAAGATGTACTTCAGTATGAAAAAATAAAGAGTATCTGGTGGGGCAGTTGTTTGTAACATTTCTTAGTTACTGCTGGAATGCCTGTAGAAGTTTTTGGCTCCTCTGTTGTTTTACAGGGAAGTATTGGCCTTCTTTGAAGATGTAAGAGGATGAAACAGTTTCAGAAAATCTTTTTTCTTGTTTTGCTTTTAGCTGAGCTGCAGTGATGTTTAAAAATAAATTTTGATCACTGAATACAATCCAACTCCTCTTCATATTTTAACTGTATTGTACCTCTTACTGAACATGCATCTATCATCCCCTTCTACAGACTTGAAATAGCAACTTCTTGAGTAGATCTTCACTGTTTATGGGTAGAATTCATTCTCACCTCTCCTGCAAAGACTGGGAAACAAACCCTCTACACAGACTTAAATAGTGCACAAGACCTTTGCAAATGATGAGATGCCAGCTCTGAAAGACATGAGCCCTGCATGTTGCCTTTATTAGATCAGCAGCGGTGACCTTTTAGGTTTGTGTTGGAAAAGGTAATTTAAAGTTGTGCTTCTCACACAAGAGGGGGAAGAAAAATCTTCCTTCACTGCAGATCTGTAGGTTTTTGGTTTTTAAACAAACTTAGACTGGATGTATCTGATTAAAGTAGTAGTTTACTCTGGATCAGAAAGCTATGGTAGTGTAGACATGGCATGGAAGGATTGCCAGCAGTTGGCCTGGCTGTTCTGCTGCTTTCTTGTACTTTGTTAGTGAGGCAGTAGTTTTATGAGTAGCAGCTTTAATATTGGCCTTGTCTTAGGCTACTGCATGCTTGGATGGGAACTGAGCTACATATGTGCAGCAACGTTCATGTTCTGGGTATGCAGAACTTGCCGTGCAGGGGAGGGAGAGGGATGTCCAGCTGCTGGGTCTGTTCCCAGTAGCTGACGCCAGAGCATGCAGCACTCCACAGTGTATGTGTGGATTGCTTGTTTGTGGCACGGCCTGGGAGTGGCTGCTTTTGTTTTAAACTGGACAGGTAGCAGACACGCTTCTGTGAAAGTGGGAACGCAGTAGTGGTTATACTGGAGGAGAATCAAGGTCCATCTAGTTCCAAATCCGATCTTAGCAGTGGTTGATAGCACTATGTGGAAGAGCACTGTCACACTCGTTCAAGATACTATCTTGTAGCTTACAGATCTCCTTTACCTTGCCTGTACAGTGTCTTCAAAACAGCAAGAATTACCTTCTGATACGCACTGCTTAACATTACTGTCAAATGTTGATGAAATTTATTGTCTACGTATCCTATTTATTTTCTACATTTCCTATAGTGTCTGCTTTCCCTGTTTGCAGAATTAGTGTGTCCCATAAGGGTTAGGGCATTAGGTGTAGAAGGCTCTGTGTTTGTTTCTTTCTCCTCCTGGAGGAGTGTCTTCTGATACTGTCTTACTGTCCTTCTTAGATCATCTCATGAAGCGAACCATATTGTAATTGAGTTGCTGATGATTACAAGTAGATTATTCTGCTCATTTTGGCATTAGGAGGAAAAATATTTCCTTTCCTTGTGAGGCTTTGTAAAAGACTTGGTAAAGTTACTTTACTTTAAGAATTGCATGGTAGCTTTATGAATGGAGAGCTGCAGGTAAAACAGACCAAGACATTGGCACTTGTATCTTTGCTATTTTTTATTTATTCAGGCACGAAGTCTGGCAGCTGGATCAGTGTGAAGAATCTCCTGAACCGATGTAGGGCCTCCCTGATTACAGTGCAGGATTGGGGCCCAACCTTTTTCTCCCTCCAGGCTGGGCAGGAGTATTTTTTTCTGGCAGGTATACCAGCATCTGCAAGACACAGAAGGAAAAGTAGTTTTCCTCTCCATCTTGTGCAGCAGTGTTTCGCTAAAAACTGAGGGCTTAGGTCTTTCACTGTCTTGTTTTCTGTATAGTGGTCTATCTTTGGGAAAAGCTTTTGATCTGGCAGTGACTTAACAATGCTTTACATTCATTCTGCCCATATTGTAGGTATTTAACAGGGTACTGGATACTGGGTAATCAGCCCTGAAAAGTAGAACTTACTTCTCCACTGCATAGCATCAGTGGCTGTGCTTTATGACTGAAACCAGGCAGGAGTCAGAGAGTATTCATACCACAACCAGAGGACAGGAATATACCTTGTCATGTCTGTGCCCTAAACATGTTCTATTTGCCACTTATTATCTATGTAAATGTGAATCCACTATCTTTTATCTTGTATTTGTACTCACCTCTGTTTGACCACATCCTTCCTTGAATGTCCCTTGGATGCTATGATACATTCAGTTCAACACTTTTGTAACAGGAAGATGAGAACCACATCTGTCACAAAGCTTCATACTGGCAGGAGTTTGACTTTTGGCTATTTGTTGTTACTCTCTTTCTAACTGAGCCAATTATCTTGTAGTATTAAATTATGTCTCTAAGGAAAAGTAATGTTGTTTTCCTTGGTTTGTGTTTTTTTCCCTGGGAAAAAAATTCATACTTTCTGCTTGTTTTTTTTTTTTTAATTGTATCGTGTTTCATTCTATTTATTTATACGATAAATAAATAATTTATTTTTTACTTATTGTATCCTATTTTATTTTGCATTTTTGCATCATGGAATGACAAAACATGTTTTCAAACAAGTTATATTTACCTGTCGTGCATTTCTCCCATTATTAGTATTCTGTTTAGTAGATTAATTATTTTGTTCTTCAAGGGTTTCTCTTTTTTGGAAGAAATTTACTTTTAGCTTTATGTCTTTTACAGAAATGCCATGGTCATATTTGTAATAGTGCTGTGCGCAGAGCATGGCTTACATTTTTTTCTGTCGTGGTTTGGGACTCAGTAGTAGTTTGTGTGGTAGATTTTTGTATTGTTAGGAATTTATCTTTTTTTTCTTGAGGTTGGGGTTTTTTTGAAAGGGAAGCAAATGTATGCTTTTAGGGTTTGTGTTTTTTTTTTTTTTTTTTTTTTATTTTTTTTTTTTTTTTTTTTGACTACTATTGTCACTGTGGCTCCAGCTGATGTACAGAACCATAGTTTCCTAGATACTGTCAGGTACATAAAATGCAGATTATCTTTACAAACCTAGGTATAAAGAAAGAGACTACAGGGGTTTAGTTCTTGATTAAGTAACTTAGCAACGTTCTATTATGTTGCGCACGCACCACTAAGGGGTGCAAGAAATATTAGATGGGACGTGTCTGTGTCTGTTGAAAAAGGTTTACTGTTTCCTATTTTGGTCTATATGACCACATTTGCAAATAGAAATGTTGTGAGCAAATGTTATACAATGTGATCCTGATGCGGTCTTCTACTTCCTCTTTAGTTCTCCAGATTTTGACCAGCTACATCAATTTGTCTCAAATGACACTGAAACTCATGACATATTTTTAATGTGTCTGTTTTATATCTGTATGTTGTATATCTCAAATGTATTTATTTTATATTCTAAATATATGTTTATTCTGTATTAGAACAGGATTAAGAAACAAATCCTTCGTTACGATTCCTCATAATTAGTTTTAAGAGTTGGATATTTACTTCTGAAGAATGTAGGATATTCACGTGCGTTTGGACTATTGAATTTTAATTACATTTGCTGTCATACCAGGTTGCTTTTATTTTCACTCTTTCCTTCTACAGTTGTTGCTGACCATTCCTGCTGTTTTGTAAGTTGAACAGCAGGAGGAGCTCCAGACTTAATTCACAGAGTACATTTTTCTTTCTGGAAACTTAGCCACAATAATTTTGTTTCTGTCAGCTTTCACCAAGTCTTTTCCCTGGAAACTTGATCCTACTTCAAAAGTGTAAGTCCCTCATTGATGGTAACAGGATAGTTTACTTCTTTTTTTTTTTTTTTTTTTTTTTTTTTAAATTATGTTAAGTAGCCTCTCTGGCTTTAAACCCACACTTAGGACAGTGTAATGTTTTTGTAGCTATAGTTTAAGTGGCAGAGAAAATAGATGTCAGTATAAATGTACATTTAAGAGAAACTGGAGACAAAAGTCTGAAATTCATGGTAGTAGTATCTTAAAAGAAGATAGAGTAATTAGGAGAACCTCAAGAATTTTGGCAGGCTAAGGGTAATAAAACAGTGAATGCTAGAACATGCTTCAGCCTCTAACAAGTAAGAAGTTGTCTAATATGTATATTATAAAAATAATACTGTTGAGTTTTAGTGCAGGCAAGTACCATAGTATTAATTAAATCCCATTTCTTCTCAGTAAGTGCAGCTGCAGTTATAAATAATTCTCAAGGCCCTGATCTTGCAAAGATGTAGGAGCATTGCTGACTACTTCTGGGTCATAAAAAAAGAAAAAAAACGCTGAAAGAGACCTTTTGAGGTCAACTGTTTGCCTTGAAGGTGGGATTGTCTGTGCTTAAGCCACTTCTGATGGAGGCACAGAACTGTTCTTGAGAACTGTCAGTGGTGAGCTTAGTGCATTTGGTGTTGACTCCTGTTTCCCTAACCTTTGGTGCTTACCAGGCTGAGCTGATTTCACTGGCTATAATTCACTGTTGGGATTTTTGCCAAAATGTCACAGATTTTATTCAACTTGCAACTGGGATGTGCTTGCAGGGCATTGCACTCTGTGCTGGTCTGTCTCTTTGGGACTGCAGAAATAAATAAGACTGGCCTTGGGGATGAACAAATCAGTGCTAAAATAAGCCAGTTTCCTGCTGTGTAGGAAAGAGAAGCAACTGCAGGTGTTTTGGATCTTGGGGTGACCAGCTGAGCAGAAAGTAGGAATAACTGATCTCCTTTTTTGTTGGGACTGTACATAGGCTGCCGGCTTCAGGAGAGAGTGGGTAGCACTTTTATTTTTTCAGAGGGGTAGGTTCAATACCAAGGTACCTAAACATGACTGGATGTTGCTAAAAGCTGCAACTAATGTTGAGGTTTGCAAGTTACTTGTAAACAAACTTGTTTATGGCTGCTTTTTGTTAAATTATTTTTAGTTTTACAAAAGAGTGTTCTCTGTTGGGAGCACCACATGGAAAAATAGCCCAGACCCTTTGTGGATTATGTGAGAAAACTGTTACTGTTGAAATTGAAAGCTGAAGTGCAAAAATAATGCAAAATTTAAAAAGAACCAGGAAATCTTTCAACCAAAGTGCTCATAGAGAAGGAAAACTTTCTATAACTATCTGTTTATAAGCAAGGCAAGGCATGCCTTCTATTAAGTCAACTAATGTAGGTGCAAAAAGTCCATTTAACTTACCAGTCACTAAGCTAGTGGACTAAGCTTTCTGGAGGAAAACCTGAAAGTTATTGAAAAGGCTTGCTGTGAAACAGAATTCAGGTTTCAAGAATTATTTCTTTATTCAAAACATTGTGGAAGGACAAAGAATTTGTTGTTGATTTGAAAACAAAGTCAAATCTAGAAGTTGCATGCAGTGTCAATACCAAACCAATATTCTGAATTACCCCCTGACGTCCTCCAAAATATTCTATGAAGGACAATTAACAGAAAGAAAAAAGGAATGTGATATAGGTGCTAGTTTATGGTTGATGAGAGTACAAAGGCTTTCTATTATTATTATTATTATTTTTAAGAAATCCAGAGTCTTCTATAAATCATGGTTAAGAGACTCCCTTCAGGTAAAGAACTAAATTTCATAGTCTGGCATGTAATGAAAATTGGAAGGGGTTTTCCTTGTCTTGATCTCTTTAAGTTAACCTGAGGGGTTCATCTCACTTTTATCTTCCACTAACAAGATTTTTTCAAGTTTCTTTGAAAGTTTTGACAGAATCTGTTTTATTAGAGATACTTAACTTAGTGTTCTATATTTTCATGGATGTCAACAGGATAATAATTTTTCTCAAAAAAAAAAAAAATCAGGATATATCAGGGACTATATTTAATAACCACTGATAAGAATTCTTGCCAAGCAGCTAATTTGCAATTGTCAAGAGTCTGAATGCTCATGTTCTGAAGAACAGTGATCCTTACTCAAATATTCCGAATGTCCAAGTTTATAAAAAGCATTCTTAACAGAACAGATGAAAGTCATGCTACACAAAACAGTTTTAGTTTCCTTCCAAATATACAGCTTAAATGAAAGTGTTTTTAGAAGTCTGCATTTTATTTAGACTCAGTGAAGTCATACAAGCTTAGAAATAATTATTTATAATCACATACTACATCTTTGTTCTTCACAGGGACACGGCCTTTTTGTTTGAAGCCTGGTGTCCTTGAAGAATAACCAAACCTCATTGTGTCAGTTAACTTCTTTTTAAAATTGGTTTTTAAATTGGTTTGGCTACATTACTTCTTTTAAAAATAGTGCTGGGCTGCATACTGTAAAAGTAAGGTGTCTGGATTTTTTAACGTAGTTTATCCTTTAATATAAAGCAGGAATTTACATCAAAGAAACTACTGTTTTCTTTGATATTTCTACTTTCTTTAGGAGGGTACTGAGATTTCTCTTTGTAAAGTTCCTGAGCTCACATTCTGACATAAAGTACAAAAAATTTTCATTCTTTCCTGGGCTTTGTTATGAATACAAATGCTTTGGCGTTTGAAAGCAGATGTTCAGAGTGAATTAAGTTATTGGAATATGTTTTCAGACAAAATGAAAGCAGAGCAAACTTCTTTTCTTCATTTTTGTGCTTCTCAGTCTTTCACAGTTTTGGACATTTAAGCATGTGAGTTATGCAATTCTACGGGAACAAAATTTAAGGTTCGTTATTACAATAAAAGGGATTACTTTTAATTCTTGACTTTTTTTTTTTTAATGTCGAAGTAGCTAACTGAAAGTTTGGCACAGAGAACAATATTCTTTTCCACTGTAAATGAGTTCATGTATATATTTGATGCTGTTTCTGATTTGTTCAGAGTGAGATTTACATACTGGTGTCCTTTATTTTTTTACATAAATGTAATATGATATTTCCTACTTCTGAACTAAAAGCAATCTTTTTTTTTAATATCTAGTAATGTAAAAATGCCTTCTTGATTTCAGGAAGCCATCTTTTAGATTAATAATTGTGTTTTCTGGTGTGTATGTCTGTAATGGATAGAAATTTTGGTATTTCTTTTTCCTGCTCTTCCAGAAGTGCATTCAGATCCTTTAAGTTTCACATAAGGGCTTAAGAAAATTTGTGTGCTCAAGTTCAAGGGTAGTTGAGAAAACTTTTTGTAACACTGCAAGCACAAAAAAATCAATCCATACCTGTTTTTTTGACCTCAGATACCTTAGAAGAAAGGTTCTATGGTAAGAAATCTTTTTGACTGGAGTATGTAGTTCTCTGCAAAGTTCTGTTGTGATTCATCAGACCACCATTCTTCCATCTCCTTTGCCTGCATTTTCAAAGGCGTCTTCCCATAGAAAAGGCTGTGCTGTTCATCCTCTTGGGATTCAAGTATACAACATGCAGTCCAGTCAGGGAAGCCTAAGTTCCAGAGAGGAGCAAGAGCTCATAACTGAGCTCAAGACTTCTGCTAGTTAGCTCTAGTTGGTACCTTGCTAAGCCTGAGAGTGGCATTATATTTGTGTCTGCCTTTCTCTGGTGAAATAGGCGTCCTAGGTGCCTATTGAAGGACTCTGAATCACCTTGCAGGGCCCAGAACTCACATTTTAAGTGAAAGGATATCCAGACAGGATGTTTGATTCTTGCCCTGGCTTGCGTAGCTGACCCAAATCCTTCTTCTTTCTTAGGAAGTGCTGTAACCAGGTTTCCATGTATTTGCCAGCTTTGGAGACAGCAGTACAATGTTCTGCTAGTGACGTTAGTATGCCATGTGCATCATCCTCCCCATTGAATTCTGCCTGTCTGCTCAGCTGGTGCAGCAAGCAAGCTGCAAATTACAGCATACAAGAAAACCTGTCTTCAGGCACTTCTCTGCAGTTTTTGTCACCAAATGGAGCTCCAGTTGGTTTCCAACACAAATTTTAGCTGTCTGTTTCCAGAACATTAACCTTTCTTACTAGTAGCAGTAACCCTTAGCAGAGATTTTACTGGTAGCAGAATGCCTGTTAGCATAGTTCAGTATGGGTCGTAATAACTTCCTTTCTGATTTCTTTTCCCAAAAATACTTGAATGCATTTCCTGTTGGAGATAAAAATTGTAACTTGACTGAATAAATGTAGAGGCAGCTTGCCAAAGAGTGACCAGAAAGAGTGTGCTCATATTAAAGCAGCTGTGTCTTGCAGTTTTATTTGAATTTTTTACTATTTGTTTTAAATAGAAGGAGCAAAGCTAGACAACTATCCAAGCCCACAGTTGATAACAGCTTGAAAATCATGCATAAAGTGATTCTTAGAATGGCTCCTACTTTAAGATGTAGTATAATAAAAATAATTATATGCACAGCAGGGTCATCAACAGTTATTAACATGTAGATTATGAAGATTGCTTTGCTCTGACCAGTGAGCAGTTCGGGGGCAGGCTAAGCTGTAGTACTTTGGAAACTCTGCACCTTTTTATATAGAGTCAGTCACTATCAGTTAATTCATTAACTAAAGTTTTTGTCCTTTCATTCTATTAGTAGAGGAGTAATGTGCAGTGGAATGCCTTGTTTTGGTAGGGTTTTGTTGGGAGGCTTTTGAGTGCATTTTCAAATACACTTGGTTTCACATTTGAAAAAAATGATCAAAGAAACACCATACACCTGGGATAGAAGAAGGTGAACTTTGAGTTTTCCCTTTAGCTTCAGGAGAAATTAATTTTACAGTCTTGGATCAGCCCTCAAAAAGGCTCTGCATCCTACACAGACAAGCTCTATCTTTGTTACAGGGCAGTTTAAAGTGCTAAAGGAGTGTATTGATAGAAGTCTTCATCTTGGAGTTTTATGTGGTCTTTTAGATAATCTGGCCCAGGTCAGAGAGCGTTTTGAAGATACAGCCTGAGACCCTTGAACAGCATTAGAAATTTCATTCAAAGGGCTGAGGGAAGAGAAGCTTGGCTTGCTGTCACAATCGCAGTCTCCATTGCTGCCAAGAAGTTGTGCTATGGTGTTTTAGATTAGCATGAATTTGAACACTGAAATACTGTGCCTGGGAAATGTGGTGTTCTTGCAGTTTCACTAAGGTGATGAAGCTGTCAATAACTGAGGCTGGGTAATCATTTGCTAGCAAACATGCTTTTTTCCTGTCATCTGGAAACAATGAAGTTGCTAATGGCTGCTACCGTTTGAGTGCCTAGAATCAAGCAAGAATCTTCAATAAGGGAGCATGTAGTTTGTCTGTAAACTCTTCCAAATACTTTTCCACCCACACCCTCCAGCCAGACTTCAGTTTTACAGATCTAGTGGAAGTTGTAGGATTTCCTGTTCTGCTCACTGAGTATTCTTTTTTTGGGAAAGATTCAGGTCTTTTAAATTAATTTCTTCCCTTTTCCACATTGTCCTCTAATCTTATCTAGTGTTACACCTTTCATTCTGCAGTGAGTAGCATTAAATCTTGACGGTGGGGGCTCAGAAAAGAGTCAGTCATATGCTTGCTCTTGCCACTGAAGGGCAAGATCATCTATTAATAATAATTCCAGAAACTGGGTTTTTGGTTATAGGACATTAACTTCAGATAGCTGAGGTTTTGGCAAATTTCTATTCCTAAATAAGCCCAAAGAGAAAGTTTTCCTGGAATCAGTGCAAGTTTGGGGTTAGGCTTTCTTCAATGATAGTTGGTCTTACTTGATTTGTATGAGGTAGGACCAAATTCAAAACTTGTGAATTATTGGTGTCTGGAATACTTAGGGGGTATAGACTGGTATTAGAGAAAGATTTTTGAAGATGTACTATCCACTTTCTGGAGCAGTAGCTTTTTTTTGGTACCCAATAACTCATTTTGAAGTGTGTTATCAATTATTATCATCTGATTGTGAAAGTTCCTTTATATTATCATATTTTAACCACTTTCTTTGTAAATGCTATGACATTGCAGTGGCTAACAAACAAACTATGGATGCCAGATAACTTAAGGTACAATTATCACCACTGACTGCTGTCAGCATTATCCAAAAGTAATTTAAATATCAGTCTTGTGTCATAAGACACTAGTGCTATTTGAGGATTTTTTAGTATCTTCGTCTTTGATCTTTGTTTGTACACTGGTGTAGTAGGCAAGGCAGAAATGGAGAAATAAGTGAGATCAGAACTAGAAACACTTTTTTTTGGCATTCTGTATAAAAAAATGTTGGTTTTCAAAACTTTTTTACAATTTTCTGTTGGCAAGAGGAATATTAACACACATCTTTCATTAAATGTGGGAGAGGTTTGATCCTAACAATGTTCTACCAGAAGTGACTGACAATAACTTTGTGTAGTTATTATTAAAATGGTTGTTTAATCAGGACCGCATTGTACTCAAAATGTCAAGATTGTCACATCTTCAACCATTAGCCAGGATAGGGGACTAGTTCCCCTGGGGAGTCTGCCTTAAGTGAGTATAGTCTGTTACAGCTATTTTCATTTGTGGGTGGATAAGTATCGTGCTTTTCCAAAAGACAAAAATATTACAGACTGATTTCCACCCCCCGCTTTGGATAGTGACAGTGTATTACAAAATATCTATCAGAAAGCCTTCTCCCCATCCTCTTCATCATTGGGTAAGTTCATGGGGACAACGCACATGTTCAAGGAGTGCTGAGAATGAGGAAAAAATAGGCACTTATTTTCTCCCTGTAATATATTAATGTCAGCTCTTCTATCCGTGAAGAAATATCACTGTTTTCTCCTGCTACTATGTATCTGCGTTTTTGACAGAAATGAAGTGAAACGTGAAGCAGTTTAAGAGTTCTTCTCTTCTGCCCCCCAGCAAACACATTAATCCAGTATTTCAACTGAGTGTGGTAATCCTTTGCAGTTAGTATGAAATGTTGTCCTCCTCTGATAAAGCTGGAATCTATCTCATACTGCAGTTGTGTGGTCTTAGTCCTAGGCTCCATATGACGTCTTCACAGAATCACAGAATGGTTGAGGTGGGAAGGGACCTCTGGAGGGCATCTGGTCCAACCCCCTTGCTCAAGCAGGGCCACCCAGAGCCAGCTGCCCAGAACCATGTCCAGGTGGCTTTTGAGTATCTCCAAGGATGGAGACTCCACAACCTCTCTGGGCAACCTGTGCCAGCGCTCAGTCACCATCATAGCGAAAAAGTGTTTCTTGATGTTCAGAGAGAACCTCTTGTTTTCAGTCTGTGCCCATTGCCTCTGGTCTTGTCACTGGGCACCACTGACAAGAGCCTGGCTCCGTCATCTTTGCACCCTACTTCCAGGTATTTAGACACATTACTAAGATCCCCCTGAGCCTTCTCTTCTCTAGGCTGATCAGTCCCAGCTCTCTCAGCCCTTCCTGACAGAAGAGATGCTCCAGTCCCTTCATCATCTTCATGGCCCTTTGTTGGATTCTCTGCAGTATGTCCATGTCTCTCTTGTACTGAGGAGCCCAGCACTGGACACAGCCCTCCAGGTGTGGCCTCACCAGTGCTGAGTAGAGGGGAAGGATCACCTCCCTCAGCCTGCTGGCAATACTTTGCCTCATGCAGCCCAGGATGCCATTCACCTTCTTTGCAGCAAGGGCCCATTGCTGGCTCATGTTCAACTTGGTGTCCACCAGGACCCCCAGGTCCTTTTTGTCCAAACTGCTTTCTTGTTGGGTGGCCCCCAGCATATACTGGTGCCTGGGGTTGTTCCTCCCCAGGTGCACTTCTTACTGAACTTCATGAGGTTCCTTTCAGCCCATTTCTCCAGCCTGTCAAGGTCCCTCTGGATGGCAGCATGACCCCCTGGTGTGTCAGCCACTCCTCCCAGTTTGGTGTCATCAGCAAATGTGCTGGTGGTACACTCTGCCCCATCATCCAGGTCATTAATGAAGATGTTAAACAGGACTGGACCCAGTATTGACACCGCTAGTCACTGGCCTCCAATTAGACTTTGTGGCACTGATCACCAACCTCTGGGCCTGGCCATTCAGCCAGTTTTCAGTCCACCTCCCTCTCTCCTCATCCAGCCTATACATCAGCAGCTTCTCTGTGAAGATGTTATGGGAGACAGTGACAGATGCCTTACAGAAGTCCAGGTAGATGATGTGCGCTGCTCTGCCCTTCTCTGCCAGGCCAGTTGTTTCATCATAGAAGTTTTATCAAGTTGGCCAAGAATGACTTGCTGTTGGTGAATCCATGCTGACTACTCCTGATGGCTTTCTTGTCTTTCATGTGCTTGGAAATGGTTTCCGGGATTAGCTGGTCCATCAGAAAAAATTTCTACTCTTCAGACAATTTTGAGCAGTCTGGTCTCTCTTGATATCACACTTCTTTTAATTTTTCTTGCTTCCTGTGTAAATGTAGCTTAATTTCATGAAGTGTTTTCAAGGGTGCTGTTCTTGACTTTCTTACCATTTTCACATTCTCTTTTCCTGCAGCTGAACTCACTGGTAGGAGTTACATGTTTTAATTTTCTGCAACTGTGAAAATCTGATGGGTTGCTATGACTGTGAGCTGTTGGTGGAGTTAAATTTTGATTTACCGTAGTGTTTGTTTGTAGTATTCCATCATATGGATTCTTTCTCGAAATATCTTGTACAATCAGCTCTCTTCTCCCAGTTGTCAGGGAGGAAATGGCAGGGAAACCCTGGATGATATTGGGTGTCTCAGGGGAGGAGGATATGAAGGTACTAGATAGGCTTTGCACATGGTCAGCATAGCTTTGGCAGGGCTGGTTGAAATGAGCTCTGCAAAAAGCCCTGCAAAGAGCCCTTATGCAGCTTCCATGTGAAACCACTTGAGCGTGTCTGTATTACTCCCGTGGTTCTGAGATAGTGTTGTATGGATTAATAAACCTTTCTGGAACCTAAACCAAGGTACAGTAAATTTGAGTGGCTCTGCAGAAACCAGTGTGGGACAAGCAGGACTGGGGCAGAGCTAGAGCTAATAAATGCTGCTCATCTGAATTGGCTCTGAGGATATCTAGCTCTAGGTTACCACTCAACTCAAGGCTGAATTAGGACTAAAAGTAATGTATAACTTTGTCCTTTTTTTCATGCCATTTTTTAGCTGTACAAAAGGAGTATCGTTACATACTATTTCATCCTTAATTTATTTTGAAATAAATGTTGTAATTTTAAAGATAAGGATAATCATGTTTCCCAGCTTGGAGGGGTGCACGTGGAGAAATCCAGCTTCACATTATAGTAAACTTCTGTTGAGACAGTACTTTTATAGTGAACTTTTCATTTATGGTCAGTCCTTAGTTAAAAAAGCAATTGCTTGAATTACAAATGAGAAACCCAGCTTAGTATTCATAGCAGTATGTAGGATGATGGTATAAGACTTTTAAAGTGATGTGACAAAAAACAGTCCTAAACTATTGTGGAGATTGTTATGACCCACTGCTAAAAGGTGTTGTTTTTCTTTTTAATAAAATTATCATTTAAACAGGTCTTGTAGTCTGTACGCAGGGAAAGCTTCAGAGCAGAATCAGGAGGAGAGGACTGAAGCACTTAGTGGTGGATTTAAGTTTTCACAGTAACAATCTGAGCAGAAGGTGATCACAGGGTGATACTATAAAAGTCTGGAGACATCTGAGATTTACCTACTACAGCTTTCAAAAAGTGCCACTGTTGAAAGAGCTGCAGTTCTTAGGAATTAGTGACTTAAAAATCTCAGGATATTCAACACATACACTGTAATTCTGTACTTCTGGGGGCTCTGGGTATACAGCAGTGTCCTTTGTACTCCAAATTTCTATGGCTTATTACATGGAAATTAAGTCATCTCTTCTGCTTTCTGTTAGAGACTTGCTTCCAGTCTTTTTATCTAACTTGATCTAAAGCGATTTATATCATGCTTATTTTTGTTCTTTTGCTGTAAAGGATCTTTTTGAGTAAGAAGGAAAATGTGTGTATTGCAGCATGCAGAGTGTGAATTTAAGGGTGGCTACACATCTTGAAGAAGTTGTGTCAGTGTGGTAGAGGCAAAATCTGCTTTATTTTCTATGTTCTAGTATAATTAAAAAAAGAATGGGATACATCAGGTTTAGCTTCTTGCATTTGTAGTTTGAAAATAAGCAAAATCCTGTAACTGAGCATACCTGTATTTTTGACAAATGTTGCTATGGTAGTTGCAGAATGCTGCAATGCTGCTAGACGTATACATCTATTTATTACCTATAAAGGTAGTATAAGGTATACTAGAAAAATAAAACAAAATAGCATATTCAAGAACAAGTGCCGTGGCTTAGAGAAGTAACCCCACCCTGCGGTGCATCACAGTGCAGTGAAGCTGGGTAGTTAATTGTAGCTGCAGTTGTAAGCAACATATTGCAGTATCCCCAGTGGACTTCATTTTTAGGTTCTTTTCTTTTGTGTGTGGGAGTGGGAAGGAAGAAAGTGTAGGTAAGTGGATAGGGACTAGCTGACTCTTTCACAGCTGGTCTCTAACTAAGCCTTTTGATCATAGGCCTTTAAATAGCATGGTTCTCATCTTTGGTGTTCAGCTATTGTAGTCTAGCTGATGTGTGTTTAAATTTCAGTGACTAGTTACCATTTCATTAAGAAGCAAAAGCCCAAGAGCATGAAAGAAGAAAGAAGATAGAAGGGAGGGACTGTGATTCTCTAGAGTTAAACAGTCTTTATTCTGAGACCCCAGAAAATGGTATAAATAACTTAACACTTGGACTTTGTATGTGAAATGAGGGAGTAAGAACATTTTTGCCGTTTGGGGTGCATGCACAACTACAAGCAGATTCCAGTTCTGATTTTGCTGTCGTCTCCAAAGAGTTGCGTGGCCCTGAGCAGCTCATGGAAGGTGTAAATTTGCAAAGCATTTGTTTGCTTGATACACTTGTAGTTTGTTTACTTTTTAGGGTCAGAGTCTCAGGAAGTTTGAGCCCAAATATAGGCTGCATACATCTCTGAACTACTTTTATAATTCCTTTTTGTTCATGCTCAGTTTATGTGTGTGCATGCAGATGGATGGTGCCTTCCTCCCCACATGTCTTCTGTGCTACACTGTCTTGAACATACTTAGTTATTTGATGTTAGGCTCAGGAAGCTTGGCCATGTTTGAACTCCACATCATGTACTAAAATCTTCACGTGGCTCAAAGCTGTAAGATACTTTCCACGTGGTTCAGAGTCCCCAGAGCCTGAGGTGTGATTCATGTACGGGAGATGATTGTGTATCCTTGGTGTTTCTGTTGCTCCAATGAAAGACAAAACTGCAGAGTCAGCAGTGCTTACTGGTTGGTTTCCTGTGCTAGCTGACGATTTGGCTTACACCACAGCCAAAGCCAGGTCCATCTTCTGTTCAGTCACACGGTGCAGCCTTGGCATGGGAATGGCACTTGAGTGCTGGTGGCCTCCTGTGGATCAGAAGCCACAGCCTGGCCACTCATGGTGTTGCTATGGTCTGTTTGAGCTACGTGTTTGCCTCTGAAAATCATAGTGAACATCTGCTGAATTTGGTATCCAAATTTGAATATAAGAAAAATTGAATGTGAAGCACTGTGCCAGAACTAGTCTGTGACTTAGTTTCACTATTTGAAAAACAAAGCCAAACATGCTCAATAAGGGCCTTGAGGCTTACCTGGTGTATTTTGTCACATCCTATGACTTGGAGATGCAGACTGTAGTTTATGTAGCTCAACTGACTGACTGGTTTGTGGTTCTTGTATTTCCTTAGGTATAACATTGATCCTGGCTTGTACTGTCCGTTTTTCTCTCTTGGGGCGTGCATGGAAGGTTTGAACTCTTTATTCAGTCAGCTCCTAGGAATTTCCCTTTATGCTGAACAGACACAGAGAGGAGAGGTTTGGTCTGAAGATGTTAGAAAGTTGGTAAGTATTCTTGTTCCCGGCATCTGAAATGACAAAGGGAAGTTAGACCAGATGGTGTGTTCCTCTGAGCCATGAATCAGATTTTGTTTTTAAATTGCTTGGGTACCTATCAAAAGCACACACTAGTTGTCTAATTTTAGTTGAAGTTAGACCTCAGGGGCTTTATACTCTCTCTAAGTGCCTTTTGTATGCTTGGTATTTTATATCCTTTATAATATGTCTCTGTGTGAAGGGTGCCTGAATCAGAAGCAGTTTCTCTGTTTGGAGATTATTGTTGTACCTTTCAAGCCATCCTTCTGAATGAGCCCGGCTAGTTTTTTTAGTTTCAATCTGTAGATGACTATAGATGACTAGAATGTTGTAGGTGCATATCCTAGCAGTTATGTGTTTTTATCTCATTTTTTTTATTCTCTATGTCATCTTTACTTTGAGATCGGTTTTTATGTCTTTATTTTTCTGCCCTCTTTTTAGGGGAGGGTGGAAATAAAAACTTGGGCAAGAATTTACTCATCAGGTTCCCAGGTTCCTCTGTTGTCTTCCCTCCATGTATTCACTGCCAGATCTTCTTCATTGCTCTTCCACCTCCAGGAAGAGCTGCTGTTCTTTATATGCTGTGGGTCAATTTGTAATTACTCCTTACTCTTTCTATTTTTATTTCCATGGTAAATCAACTTCTGTTATTGTTGACTTCTCAGAAGTCATTTAGGGGCTACAGACAGTGTTACTTTTAATACCAATCTGTGACTGATTAGTTTTGAGTGAAATGCAGAAATGGCTGTAGTTTGAGGGACAAGTTGTGAATCTTGTATATATTTTTTTTCCAACTAAAATTATCAATGGTTTTTACATTAATTATTCACAGTTTATTTGTCATTTATTCATTATAAATCTTTGGACTAGAATACTGTGTCTTCAGTTTACACATCAGTGCTTTCACTGTGGAAATTATAATTTTTTTTTTCTCTTCAGGCTGTTGTTCATGAAACGGAAGGTTTGCTAGGATACATATATTGTGACTTCTTTCAGCGACCTGATAAACCCCATCAGGTAACATTTATGATCTCATTCCAGTGTGGGTTTTATTTGAGTAATGACTGTAGCATTAGGGCCATTTACGTTCAGTGTAAGTTTAGTAAAAGTTACCTTGATTTAAAACAAATTAAATTTAAGCAGGGAAAGTCCGTAACTTCAAATGTGGTTTTAGGTAAAATATTTCTGTGAGTAACCTTTCATTTAAAAAACGTCACCTGATAGGCTAAACTCAGACTCTTTGTTCTACAAAGTGACAGGCACTATGAAATGTCGTAGAACTCTGTTTAGAGAAATGGTAGATTTTTAAACACCTATTTTCTGGCCTACTATTCACAAGTAAAAACAATCTGAAATTTTAATACTCTCTGAAGGTAAAAGCTCATAATGACAACTAACTTTTATTCAAAGTTCTACTTAAAACTGTAGGTGGTTCCAACTGTTGTGGCTCACCCGTGCTGCCTAGTGCCAGTATATTAACTATATGATGCAGTACAATAGACACTTCACTCTGTAGAAGCATCTGCAAATTACCACCTTTAGTTGAGGTAGTAAGTGGACAATCTTTAAATCTGCATTAGTTTAATATATTACTCTGTTTTGCTAATATTTCACAATATACTAGGAGTGCTGTGCAGTATATTTTATAAAGAAGTTACTGCTGAAGAATGAGGAGAGAACTTAATGTATAAATTATGGATTTGGCACATCAGTAAATTTCTTTGAGCTAGCGATATTTTTTAGAAAAATTGAGAGGTTTTGATAATTCTGAAACAAAAAAAAAATTTTCTAAAAGCAACAGTCTTTTCTTTATGGAATAAGGTAGTTTCCGTATGAATATGAAGCAAATAATGAAGATGGACAAACAGTGTGCTGCTATTGAACAACATTGTTAATGATCATTGAATTCAACTTGTGTAACTGAGTATATGTGTAGGTTTGATTTAATAGTTTAATAATTTCATCGTTGTTTTAATATCATTGATATAATGACATTGGCTGTCCATATGTTTGCTTTTATCTTGAAAAGGATTGTCACTTTACAGTTCGTGGAGGCAGGCTAAGGGAAAATGGAGAGTACCAGCTGCCTGTAGTTGTTCTTATGCTTAGCTTGCCCCATTCAACAAGGGGTGCACCAACGCTACTAAGTCCTGGCATGATGGAGAATCTCTTCCATGAAATGGGGCATGCTATGCATTCTATGCTGGGAAGAACTCGGTACCAACATGTCACTGGTAAGAAATTTAGAATAGTGATTTTTTTTTTTGTTAAATGTTTAATTTCTGGAAGAAGGGAGTAGATTAAAAAAAAAAACAAAAAGAAAAAAAACCCCAAGAAAAAAAAGAGGATGAACCAGAAATTATTGAGTCATGTTGATACTTCTACATCTTTGATGACTTGAAAATACAATATCAGATCCCCAAATATTATCTAAAACCCAACCAAACAACACTTCAGTATTCTTCTTCTCTTAAGAAGAGTTAGGCATTTGTATCTCTTCTTTCTGTACTGCTGATCTTTGTTCTAGTGGTGGTATCCACTTTTGCAAGTTTGCCTTATGTGGAGTTTATAATAATGGAATAGTTAGAGGACTGAAAATAAATTGCGCTAAACTTATACCTAGTGTAAAAACACATTGAATCCTGGGCTGGAAATAATTTAGGAAATTGAGTTAAGGAAAATTAGTAAATTAGTTCTTGCGAAGAGCATACACTCTCAGTATGGAAAAATCTGTAAAGTCAGGCCTTTTCTACTTGATTCTGATCAAAGCAAAATTGATAAATTAAAAATGTATTGTATTTGCAAGCATGATTAACTGGTAGACCTTTTTATCATAAGTAAAAGAACATGAATGAATATGCAGTCACAGCTGTGTGATGCACGGGAAAAGATTATTGCCTTTTTTCATTTAGCACCTCTTCTCAAGCAGTGGCAATGAGTGTATTGGCTGACAGCTCGCAGGCTGCTGTGGCCTTCTGCAGTTGTGGCAGATGGGTCGAAGACATGTTCTGGCTAAAGCTGCTTGGCATGCATTTCTCTTACCTGTGGACAGCTTGGTATATCCTCTTCTATAATAGTGTGCTGGAAATCCCATTTGCAGTAGACATTTACTTATTAAAAAAAGAAACACAACCAAACAGATGAAATTGTAGCTCCCTTGTCTGAAGGATTTTTTTTTATGTTTTACCATTTTTGTATTATGCTAATGATACAAAGGGGAGCCCATGGTAGAGTTATGTATTATCAACAGATACTTTGCACCCAGTGCCAAAATATTCTTTCTTAAGTCTTCCACTTAAAATTAAAATAGAATGAGCTGTTTATAAGTATGTCACTACTGGACATTGTTAAAATAAATGAACACTGTATATGCTCTTTTAGTGTAAGCTCTGTATACTCGTTGCGACAGCTAACTGCTCTCCCCCATCCCTTCCACTCATATGGCCTTGCTCTTCTTGACCTCCAGGGGTACTTATATGCCCAAAGTAACTGATTTGGTGGGGTTCTCCTGTTGTGGTGGTGAATCATATTTGTCTACATGTAGGAAAGTCTTGAAGGGGCAGGAAATAGCTAATTTTGAGGCTCAAACTTTCCATGAGCCCCTGTGTATTGTTTCAGCATTGCCTTACTTCCAGGCAGTCCTACATCCCAGGGGATTTCACTCCAGATCTAGCATTGCAAAAGCAGCGTCGGAGGTCAGTCGTGTTGTTTCTGCAGAGAACCTTTTTCTTAGGGTTTCGAATGTGTGACAATCAAATGGCTTATCCCAGGGATGTCTGTTAGGGGCCATCTGCCTTCATGAGACACTAAGGTGGCAACATGTGGAAACAAGATGGCTACAGGCTACTGTGAGAACAAAAAATTTGTCGTTCTAGTTGCGATGCACTGAGTATTTGACATCTTTCCTACTCTCCCCCACCTCCCTTTTCTGATTAACATTTGCAAATATTCAGGAACCCATTCTGTTGCTAATGGGCCCAAACCTTGGATAATACTGTACGTTTTTGACTTAAGATGTGCTTCTTTTTAAGTTAATCTGTCATTTTACTGTATGCATTTATTGATTGTTTAATGCATATGTGTGTGTATAAGATTTTTTTAAAACCTGGCTTGTATTCCATTTTAGTTTATCATGCAGTAGAGAATACCTACATTTGTTTTACAGGAGGACTAACTTATCCCAGATAACTGCCCAACCTTTTTCCTCTCTGACTTTCAGATAATGTAATTTTTCAGGAGTCTCTTTAGTGGTTATTAAAAGAATTTTGTCGCTTTATTAAGGAGCACTGAGAAAGCATAAATGGCTAGGGGAACATCAGTGTAGTTCTGCAGGCATTTGTCTTGGGACCTGCCTTGTGTTAGGCTTTTTAAAAATGATTTTCAAACAACAAAAAAAAGACTCTACTAATGAAATGTGATGGCACAAAAGAAGGATTTGGTGTATTGTATAAGAACTGAAGGACTGGATACGGAAGTTTTAGAAGTAAAATGCAATTCAGAACTATACAGTGCGGATCCTGCATTTAAAGAGTACAAAGAGAATTTATGCTATCGAATGGTTATTTCAACAGTGGCAGAGGAACAGAAGAACAGTTTTATGTGTTAATGCAGAACTACAAATAGCTGATGTGTCTGTGAAAGGGGCAAATGTGATTTGAAATTACATTACAGGTGCATCTAACAGCAGTAAGTATTAGAATGATTAAGAAAGATGTTGGTGAAACCTCATGCAATGCTTGGGCATGGTTTTGTGTCTCTGGTCTGAAGGTGAATTCAAACTGAAACAGGTGCAGAGAAGAGCTAAAATGGATAGTCTTTTAGACTTTTTATCTTGCCTTCAGATAATGATGGCTGAGAGAGAATACAGTTTCTCTCAATTTAGGAGGTAAAAACCAGTGTGGGAGATGCTCTTTATACTAAAGAGCAGTATTGGTCTGAAAACATTAGTATAAACAGCTTATGAATTCAGATTAAAAGTTACAGAAAGATTTGTAAGGATCAAAGGAGTGATTTTAAAAAATAGTCTTCAAGAAAGAATAGTAGAAGCAAAATCTGTACTTACATTTAAGACTAGTTTTGAATGTTGACATTGTCTCTAGCAGACAGGGATAGAGGTGATGACCCAGTGGGTCCATTATTAAAGCAACAACTTTGTACATCTCTAATATAGAAATTAGAAATGCAGCTTTGATTTGGTGATGTGTTATACTTCTTAATAACTTTCATTGTGTAAGGTGCTGATAAAGATTAGAGTAAATAAGGTTTTTGGGAAAGTGCTTTTTGAAAATAGTAATTGCTAAGATATTACCTCATTGCACTTAGAACATGTCTTCAATCTGCAAGAGTGTTCCTTGGATGAATGACTTGATATTATAAAGTGAGGTTAATATAAAGCGTAAGTAAGCTCAGCAAACAGATGGAAGCTAAAAATTGTAACTGTGAATGGGATTAAGGCAGAGTTTTATTTACATTGTAGTTTGATTTAGGTTTAGGACAGTTAAATAGATTTGGCGTTTCATGTAGGGCCAGTTTGGCTGCAGTCTGGTTTAGTTTAAAAAGGGTGTGATCCAGAGCTTTATAAGGTGCCTCACCCAGCTGTTCAAATATTTTGTTTTACTTCGTGATTTATAGCAAAATGTGTAGGATTATAATGAAGCTTTTCTGGCAATATGTACAATAATGCTATGGAAATAAAATATTGACTTAATAAACAAAAGAACATTAAAGTTCACCAAAAGTCCAAACTGAAAGTTGCAAAACCTTTTGGGAAGAGTTAACTGTTTGTGTTAATGAAAATAGCAATTGCTGATGTGTACAATTATTCTACCTCTAGGAACCAGATGTGCTACTGATTTTGCTGAAGTTCCCTCAATTCTGATGGAGTACTTTGCAAACGACTATCGAGTGGTTAACCAGTTTGCAAGACATTATAAAACGGGACAGGTAGGGAAAATTAATATTAAAAATATTAAAAATAGGAATAAATGTATTCAGGTAAAGAATCACATTTTCATGTGTTACTTGTTAATAATGTTTAAAGTAGAAATAAACAATGGATAGAAATTATTTTAATATTATAATTTTAATTATTCAGAAAAAACATTAATATTCTCGTTGCAGAAAAGATAAATGTAATCTGTAAAAGAATACCAGATCCTTATATCTAAGGTTCCAATTACACATTTAAAACTTTCAACCTTTTTTTCCTACAAAGGTTGTAGTTTCTACACTATACAAACTTAGTGTAGTAGGTGAACAACTTTAGTGTGAATCAAGTTATGTGGAATGTTTTAATTTAATTACAGATAAGTTTTTTGACAAAAGTAGTCATTCATCATCGAGCTCTCTCAAGTCTGTCTTAGAATAAAGCTCAGGTACCAAATAATGGAAATAAATGAAAATTATCACAGTGTTTAAAAACTCCCATTTTTAGCACAGTGTAGGGTAGTGATTGAAATATTTTGTGATGAAAAGTGTACTGCTTTATTTAGAATTAGATTAAGATTAGGATTAGTTAGATTCTGGCAGTCATGAATTTCTGTATTAAAACTCTGATCCTTTTTTACATAAAGCTATTCTATGCCAGTCTAATGCAAGAATCTACTTTCTGCGGGAAATTTAGAAAACAGTGCTCTTTGGAACAAGGTGACTTTCGGTGGTTGCTTTAATGCATGGCAGCATAACATGGTTTATACTTGTACAGCCATTTCAAAAATACAAAACAGTAAACAATAACCAAAGATCTTTTTCCAGTGCTTTTGACTGAGGCAAGTTTCAGTGTATTCAAATGTAATGGTTGAAGAATAGACTACCCATCAATGCGAAAACAAGAAAGCCTCTTAAATTGTGTAGTGTTACACTTTATTGAAGCTTTTTATCCAATACTAAGCATTCAGTGTATTTCAGTATTATGAAAGTGGAATTATGTTTGCCTCCACTTGTAACAGTTAGAAAAATAGGTTGCATAACTTCTGTTTTAATAGATACTGAGAAATTTGCTCTTTAAATCTGGTGTTTTTTTTTTTGTTTTTTTTTTTGACAGAGCAATCAATTCTGCAGAGCACTAAGAAAGTCTCCTTGAAACCTGGGAGTTAAAAGTACTCAGTTCACAGGTGTTCATCATTTGTATGTTTGAATCCACATACAGAAATACTGCTTTCTAGTGTCCTCTATAAAGTTCATGTAGTGTTTAACCATTGTGGAGTTAATCTGATTGCATATGAGTTCAGAGAATGAGCTTGACTGAAACATCTGAAAGAGATTTGTGGAACATTATTTATGGCTTTGTATTTTCAAAATGGCTTAACAAATCTAAACCATGTTTAGTTGCAGTGCAAAAGCTAAGAACCAGGCGCTGTGTCCCATTTGGCATTTCCAAAAACTTCTTCTGTTTATTGGTGGTGAAATCTTGCCCTTTCAGAGAGCAATTGAGAGAGGTTTAATGTAGAAATTCAGTCTTGAAGGAGGGAAGAATGGATTACGCTGGAAGATGAGAAAAAGAGCCTGAAACTGCTGTGTGGCTCTTGAGGGTTTTAAACTGCTTCCTTTTAATTGCTCTTTTGAAAATTTAGAATGTATTTTTAAGCCATTATCCAACATATATAAATCTGCTTTTGCTTATGTTGTTTCATCTAAGCTAGTTCTAAGAATCTGATATCAGATTTCTGTATCTGTCATTTAAATACAAATGGATTGAAGTAATTTTTTCTGTTCCTGAAATTCAGTGATTGTTACAGGAATTACTTTTATCTGTTGTGTATATGTTATGAAGTACTTTGAATAGAAAATCCCAGCTCTCTTACGTTTACAATTTCACAAAAATACTTTTGGGGCTTACATTTTCTGTCTTTGTTCATTGACTAATTTTTTGTTATGCAAACGGGAATTTGAATCAACATTTTCTTCTCCAGTTTTTTAGTTATTTGAAAGGAAAATTAGTCCACTTTACCTCCTTTTCAAGGGGAAGTAAGGAAGGTAGATGAAACAGTTAAAGTCTGAAATTTTTGAAACCATTTCATCTAAATGTTGTTCCATATGAGAACTTCCATTAAGTTTCTTTTTATGAATAAAGAGACTGAGCTTTTCTGTGGAAGAAGGATCTTTTCTGCAACAACTACACCAACATAGCTCTCCTAGATGTTGACAGGAGGGTTTTTTACTTGACCTAGGTTGTTGAGGATGCAGTGCAGCTAATTTGAAAAAGCATTTTTGCATTGCTGCATCTATGCTATAGTTTTTGCATAGAAGTATTAGGTGGTGTCAGTTTTAACACTCTTCCTGAACATAATTACGTCAGAAAAACTTGGTAGCATAGTCTCAGCTTCTGATTGCCTTTGCCATAAAAGCCAATTGTAGAAGGATTGGTCCTGAGCTACAGTCCTTGCTGAGGATCAGTGCTTATGCTTATGGGAAGAGGAGGGAAAAGAGGTGTTGTTTTGATTATTAAAACATATGAACTGTTGAAAACTGTTTTTAGTAGCACTGCAGAAAAAAGATTTGGTGGGCAGGCTTTCAAAGATGAGAATGCATTATGTATATAGATGTGGATCATGAGGATCTGCTCCAAAATATCTTGGAAGTTTATAGAAAGCCTGTCTCTGCTTTCTGTGCATTTTGGATGGTTCTGCTGTTGAGTACTGAGGAGTGAAAAAGCTAGCAAGCTCTTCTGGCAAAAGGAGCAAGTCTTGTGAATTTAGTTCAAAAAACTGGCCGGCACAAAAATATTTGTTCCAAGAAAGTAGCAAGCTTAGTTTTCCTTTCATCTTAAAGATAACTGAAAGCAGAAAATCCTTGAGGAAAAATAAAGGAATAGAGAGGACTGTGTTAATTAGTTACTCAAGTTGAATTGCTCAGGTAAGCTCATGAATTCAAGCCATACCAAAATGAGGTTGTAACAGTGCTTAAGCAGACAGTCTGGTGCATGTGTACCGTTCTGTATCACTGTGTGTGTTTGTTTAATTTCGTTTGTTAAGTGCACAGATATGTGGTAGGTCTGTTGAGCTAAATCATTTTAAGCTTGTGTGTCTTTGGAGGCTCTCTTGAACAAAGGCCAGTATTTCAGCTGTTCAAATTTGAACTGGCTTCATTTTTCACAGAGATGGAATTACAAAGACAGTATTGTATTAGCATGATTACAAGAGTAAGCCCACAGATAGTAAACAGTCGTAATGTGTTGCGGTTACTACACAGCAGTAAGGATTAAGCATGCTTTGGGACACAGGGAATTCTGTTCTTTTAGCTACCATGGCAAATATGCTGAAAATTCATGCCAAGATCTTAAAGTTACTTAATATAGAAGAATGGAAAAGTGGAACCCGAAGTAAAGCATGTAGTGTTTAAATTTAAAAAATGGAATGGTTATTCAATTAAAATAGTTTTAGCAAAAGCTCTGTGAAGTCTTTCTTTTAGAACGAGGACGACAGTTTGATTCTGGTTTTATTGGAGAGCTCATCTTTCAGGATAAGTAAAATAATCCTCCTGATGCATTTTTTTCCTTCACTCAGCTGCTTATTAAGGGGCTGTAGGAGATTGTAATGGAGCAAGGAGAAATAGTTTCTATTGCCTGAAACACTACATCTTCCTCAGTACATTCAAGACCTCAGCATATTTGTATGCTTGACATTCACAGAAACAAACTTTGGAGAGGAATGGTGATCTTTGAAAAACCCCCTGGAGTCTAATTTTAGTTCCCTGAAATCGTAAATTTTAAAATCCCAAAGGTGCTTTGGGAAAAATAAGTGATCTCCTTTTTATCATTCTTTCAATTTAATCTAATTTGGGCAATGATTTGCTGGTGCCAGATTCGCTTGGCTTGTGCATTATGACCACAACACAACCTTTGAGGCACATCAGTAGCACTGATAGATTTAAACAAAAGAATATTTATGTCTTTCTCCTGTGCCTTTTTGTCAATAGGTATTGTCATAAGAGTAATTTGTAATTTCCTGTTGATTTTAATCTGCTCAAACAGTAGAGCTTGATCTTCAGAGCAGAGTAGAGCTACATTGTTTGTTTGATATTCATATGGCTGCAAAAAAGATAAAAAGATTTTCTTGGAGGCACTTGGTATTACCTACGTTTTACTTGGTCTCTAGAAGGTGGTGCTAAGCCATCTCCTGTACAAAGAGATTTTAGTATATTATTAATGATCATTCTGTGTCTCCCCTCAGGAGTTGGATTTAGAATAGATTGTACTGCTTGTAGTAGAACATAAGGAAGAAATGGGTGAATGCAGAGGCTGCCTTTTCAGCAGTCTTCTCTGGCTTGAGGTCAGCTATTTGCAGTACAGTCAAAAGAAGGCAAGACTCTCTTGGGTGGAGAGTCTGTAAGAGATGCTTAGCTCTGAACTGAGAATTAGACCTGCTTCAGTTGTTTCTTGAGCAGTTGGATGTGACCAACTCACCCAGGGAGTGTACAAAGTCTGTTTGCATCGCCAAACCTTGCTGCTCTGTACCCCAGTGAACTGCAAACTTGGATTTCCAATGCAGTTGAGGATCTGTGGGACTGTGGTTTACCAAAATGCCAATTAGAAAAGTCTTAGTGCCTTTTGTTCTAGTTATTTTGTGTACCAGCTGAAAGCCTGTACACTTAACTTCCTCTTACCATCATTTAACACAGCTGAAATATAAAATTGAAAATCCATTATGTTGAAAGAGCTGGTTTGACCTTACTGGTAGGAGTGCTCTTGGCTTTAACACTCTTAAATTATAACTGTGTAAAATATGCATATTTGCTGTTGCCAAGCTTTTGGATGTTCAGCTTTTTTAACACTGACAAATTCCAATTTAAAAATTCCCATCCAGTTTTCTCATACTTTACTGTATCCAAAATACAGGTGCCCCTAGAAGAAATCAATTCTGTTGAATTCCATACTGCACTACTTCACTGGGAAATGAAAGCCTCCAAAAAACTGCTAAAATTTGCTGATAGGTTTGGTGCTTAATAACAAAATCTGTTCAAAATTCTATAGGTTTCCTTACACAAGGGTTTCTTACATGACAAATTAAACTGTTACTGCAAACCCACATGTTTGTGGGTTGACCTGCTGTTTACGAACAGAGAGGGACTGGTGGGAGATGTGGTGGTCGGAGGCCTGACCTCGGTGCCCAGGAAAATCATGGAGCGGCTCATCTTGAGTGAGCTTACTGGGCAGGTGCAGGACAACCTGGGGATCAGGCCCAGTCAGCACGGCTTCATGAAAGGCAGGTCCTGCCTGACCAACCTGATCTCCTTCTGTGACCGGGTGACCCGCCTAGTAGATGAGGGCAAGGCTGTGGATGTTGTCTACCTGGACTTTAGTAAGGCCTTTGACACGGTCTCCCACAGCATTCTCCTGGAGAAGCTGGCAGCTCACGGCTTGGATGGGCATACACTTTGCTGGGTAAAAAACTGACTGGATGGCCAGGCCCAGAGAGTGGTGGTGAATGGAGTTAAATCCAGTTGGCGGCCGGTCACGAGTGGTGTTCCCCAGGGCTCAGTTCTGGGGCCGGTTTTGTTCAATGTCTTCATCAATGATCTGGATGAGGGGATTGAGTGCACCCTCAGCAA
>WAAD01039650.1:1098-14835 GCA_013389945.1 Fregata magnificens
AGAATAGAATAGAATAGAATAGAATAGAATAGAATAGAATAGAATAGAATAGAATAGAATAGAATAGAATAGTTCAGCTGGAAGGGACCTACAACAATCATCTAGTCCAACTACCTGACCACTTCAGGGCCAACCAAAAGTTAAAGAATGGTATTAAGGCCATTGTCCAAATAAATGCCTCTTAAACACTGAAAGGCACGGGGCATCGACCACCTCTCCAGGAAGCCTGTTCCGGGGTTTGACCACCCTCTTGGTAAAGAAATGCTGCCTCATGTCAAGTCCAGACCTCCCCTGAGGGACGCAGCTGGGAGCCATTCCCATGCCTCCTGGCACTGGATACCAGGGAGAAGAGATCAGCACCTCCCTCTCCACTTCCCCTCCTCGGGAAGCTGCAGAGAGCAAGGAGGTCGCCCCTCAGCCTCCTTCCTTCCAAACTAGACAAACCTTGTGTCCTCAGCTGCTCCTCAGAGGACATGCCTTCCAGCTTCTTCACCAGCTTTGGTGCCCTCCTCTGGACGCGTTCAAGTATCAAAATGATCATATTTTTATATATATTGATCAAGTACCAAAGTAATCATATATTGATGTCAAAATGATTTAAAACCCTGAACATTTGGAATTATGTCAGCAAGGCAAATCAGCTCAATTTAAATAGCAGGCCTTAATCCTGTTGAATATGTACTTTGTACTTATTTTTGAAACCACAATTGAACTGCATCAGTGAATAACCACTGATAACAACACAAATAACTTTTGCGCAAAACTTACATTTCACTCTTACTTATCTTCCGCTGCTCAGGAAGATATAATACAAGGATGCAAATGCTCATATAACCTACAGTGTATGCACTCAGATTCCCATTGATAACATTTTATTATCTTATAAAAAATGGCATTTCTTATATACTGAGCTATTAATACTTCACTCGTGATTTGCTTTGGATGGCAGATGGACGATTCTATTTTATAAGGGCAGTAATCTAAAACTATGTTGAATGTACTGAGTAGAGAAGAAAAATAGTAAATTTACCCTTAAAATGTGCTGTATTTAAAATTGCTTTATTACAAAGGAAGTATAAGCTGGAGTTTGAGCCTGAAGATTTTAAAACTGTTAGATAGCCCCTCATATCTAGTTTGCAAGCACAGGCCCAAAGAACCAAGCAAGTATTTCTGCTTTTTAAACTTCCAGCCATTTTGTTTGTTATTGCTTAGTTATTCTTCGGAGGGAGCTATACTGAAATAAACACAGTAAAATGAAAAAAGCATTCTATGAGAAGTAAGGGCTATAGAAAGCTATTTTATCAATTCAGAAAACTCTGGCCCCAGTCATTCTGCTAAGAGCTTCCCACAGTTTTAGCAACTTTATCTTAAACTTAGGTGGAAAATATGCATTGCTTTTTTTGTTGGTTTTATCACATTATTTTATTTTACTTATATAATAACTACAGGCATTGCATTTTAATTTCAAATGCAGTTTTAACTAGATTTAGGTTTTAAGTTTTTATTATGTGTTTTGGTTTTTTTTTTTTAATTAAAATCTGATTTAACTCGTTTAACTATTTTTTGTCCACCACCCCTGAAATACAAACATTGAGCTGGCTTGGAAAAATGAAATCTCACATGTTGTTGCTCAATCCTGGAAAAGCACCGTTCAATTTCCAAATGGAGCTGTTTCCTATTTTCTCTTTCATTAAATAAGAATATTTTCTCACAGAGTCATAAAGTCTATACTGAATGGCAAAAACACTGGCCTGTGAAATATTGCTCTGCCTGACTTGGAGCGATCTGAGAAAAAGAAGAAAAAAACAGCTCTGTTCTGAATGAGGTAAAGCATTACCTGTGTTCTCGACCACTATTCAAACTCACTGTCTGTGTCCACAGGAATTGGTCAGAAATTCTGCTTTCTCCCAGTCTGGATAAAAATCAATTCTGGCGCCACAAAATGGAATTATCCTCCTGCCAGCTCTGCCCCAGATGTGCTCAGGTTGGCTGCTATTCACTGGGCATTTATTCTGCGACAGCCAGACGAACGACATGGTTCTATTTCTGCATCCGCACACTCCCACTGAATACCTCCCTTGAATAGCTCCCACTCCTTGATGCTCCTGGGAGCAATTTTGCTGCATGTTCCATCAACAGGTGTCCCTCCAGCTTTGCTTTTGCCTTTTGCTGTGATGGGTTAGCAGTACAGCTTCTCTGAGAGGGTCTTAAATGGATTTCGAATAGAAAAGTAACCAACTCAAGAGGCTCTCCGTTGCTTTGTACTTTGAAGAAAGTGGGTGAGATGTGGTACATTTTGATGTGGTTGCCCTTTGTACTCTTTTGCACGGATAGGAATTACTATGTGCGACTTAAGGTATGAAGACTGTTTGCTTTAATCGGAATGAACTGAACAGTCAAAAAGAAAATAGCTGCAAGACATCGTTTAAAACAAATCTGTTCCCTGACGTGAATGGCTAAAAGCAGACAAGGCAGATCAAACTGCAGTTATTTAATGCATTAAGAATCAGTGGGATATGTTCACAGGATAGTCTGAGGTTTTGATATATCTTAGTTTGTGTCCTGAATTTCCAAAAGATCAGAGCTGCATTGATAGCAAGACATTACACTGCCAGCAATAGCTACCTGACTATGATTTACTGAAGTTTTCTGCCTAATAAACAAGCTTTAACATACTCAGTGACCAGACCATTGCGAGTGACATCTTACTATAAGCTGTTGCAAAATTAATATCAATGCACAAAAAAATCCTTTCAGCTACATATGCAGAGGATACATCAATCTTGTAGAGTATTTTATTGATGTGACTAAAAGTAGAGGTAAAAATCCTCCTATCCTTTCTTTATTGGAATGATTTCATTTTCTCTCTTTTATCCGTTTCTTATATACCTGTGTTAAAATAACTCCTCACCCTCCAGAACAATTGGTCACAGCTTTGTACCGGGGCTGGCAACTTGAATCTGTACAAAATGCACATGAAGAGAGGAGAGAGTTCTACACATGGTGGAGTAAGAAAATAGTCAGGCTCACATTCAGTGCTTTGTAGTATTTGTGGTGCTACAGATCAAGCTCTAATTTAAATTTTACTTGCAAAAACCAGATGCTTACCCAAAGGTGCTGTTAGAGTGTAAAAGACTTGCCTGACACAGCAGCATGGCCGTCCAAACTCATGTAGCCAGTCAAGGCACTGCTTCTTCCTTCAGAGGATGACTTAGCAGAGCTGTCAGAAGGTACAAATCCTGCTGTTGAAAGGGTGATATGGAGAAGTCAAAGTGACTGTGACCAGTCCAATCCCATATTGAGTCCAGAGCTTCACCCCACGTGGAAATTTCCAAGTTCTCCACTCCAGGCTTTCCAAAGCCAGAAGACAAGCTGTTACGACTGCAGATCACCCGATAGGAACTTAGCAGGCAGAAAAAGAGGGCACAGTGTCCAGGTGAAACCCTGCTCCTGGGTGGGTTTCCACCACTCCCCTTGTTTTCATGGTGAGGCATAACTCCCTCTTACAGCACCAGAAAGTGGAGGTGGTGCTGGGCCTCACATTGTGCCGCTCCTCCATCTCACCTCCTTTCCCAGAGCCAGATAGTGCTGTGGGCTGGCAAGGAGGAGCACCTTGAGGTGGCTGCTAAAAGGAACGTGGCTTTTTGCTAAAATTCAAAAGAAAGCAAGGTACATCTGAGGAAGGTGTACATGAGGTAAGGGACAAAGGGAGCCTTCCTCTATCAGGTTTCCCTTTGTGACTGATGTCAACCGCCTTCACGGACACTCGCTCCGTTCAACACCACCTCTGGTAGGACTTCAAGGAGGAGATCAAGAGCTTGGGATGTGGGACTGGGTCCCTGAGCCCAGTCCCCCACAATGTCAGCTCACCAGGTAGTAGACAGATGTCTAGTACAGAAGAATCCATGGTATACCTCCTGTGTAAGCCCTTGCCCACTTCAAAGTGCAAAAAGAGCCTCCCAATACCCAACAACAACCATAAACCCAGATGTGACAACAACAGCTGAGAGAAGATGAGCTACCAGTCAAGGAAAGCAGGCTTGCCTGCAAGAGAAACTTGAGCTCATGAGGCTTTTTTGTCCTTTGTCTTCTCTTGTTTTAAAAACACTCCTGCCACTGGCTCTTTCTTAGCACAAGATAAGGTGCTTCTGCATGGAGAAAACCTATCAATGCAGAGCAGCCAAATTACAGTGGGACTTTTTACCCATGGGCATTTTACACATGAGAAATCCAGGCATCACCTACAAAGAGATGCACTTGGTGGGGTTTGCATTCTCGCAACTCTTTTCAACAGAAAATTGGAGCAACTCTGGGGCTTTCATACACAAACACCAGGAAGAAAGGTAATCTGTGTTTTCTGAGTTATTTTCCACAAAAAAAATGTAATGCTCCTTACTGGATTTTTTCCTTCTCTCTTTCTTTCTTCCTTGACGTGGCAGTGCTGGTGAAGTGCTGACTGAGAGTGACAGCTCAGCCTCCTCCCTTCTCTCTCCACACTAGACTCCATCCTCCACCTGCCGTGCAGATTTTGGATGGACAATTGCTGTTGCCTATTCCTCCCCTCACAGCCCTCCCCGGCCCTGTGGTGGTCCCCCCACTAATCACCTTAGGAACACACCTTGAGGTATTGGAAAAGGGGCTGCAGCAACAGCAGCAGCGGAGACATCTGGAGGAACCTCAACAGGTAGGGCAGGAGGGATAGAAGATGGAGGGGCCGCAGTTGCATAGAGCCAGCTGGACAGGGGCAAGCCATGGGCGCTTGGTGGTTCTGCCTGAAGAAATGCCTGTCAAATTGCACCCTAAAACACCACGGCCAAGCTCTGCCATGTACAGGGCTGAATTTCTGAGAGCATAGTACCTGCAAGGGGATTTGCAAACAACAAAAATAAGGAAAGCTTTTTGCTTTACCCTGTTCTTGCCTTAAAAAATCCATGACGTCAGAAGACACTAAAAGAGGGCTTTTCATGTGAAGCATTGGGAAGAAACATGCTGCCTGCCATGGTTTTTCAATCTGGAAGGACTGTAGAGAAACAGATTGTACAAGCCCTTAACAGACCTAATCATCTCAGGACCGTCGGCAGATGTAGCCCACATAATGCTATGCACCAGGGAAAAGGCTCTGCAGAGCCCCCCATCTCCAGTGACAAGTTCACTGAAGCAGACTAGGAAAAAAAAAACCCTAGGTGCACTGCTTGAGCTACACAAAACCTCATTATTTTCCAGTGAAAAACACCTCCGTGCAAAGAGCTTCTCTGATGAGTGAAATCAAGGACATTCCAAAATGATTCATGAGTGTGTAACCTGGCTACAGCTGACAATAAGATGACTGTGCCTTGACAGGCTGGGATGACAGGCTGAAAGATGAGCTCCTAATGAAATCAAGCTCAAAAGCAAAAGTAGAGAAAGCTCTAATGGCTGATAAAGTTAACATAGAAAAACTTATATCTTAATATAACAGCACATGGGAGTGTTCTGGTGTGCAGTCATGACCTGCACGGTCATGTAATAAAACAGGTATCTGTAATAAAGCAGATATGAGCAACAGTCTCATGAGCACACAGAGATGAAGGTACAACAGCAGGACACGGTATTACAAGAGAAGCAAATGTTAAAACACAGCAGGTTTGCAGCAGAGGTGGGTTGCACTATGCAAAGCAAAAAGCATGCCCAGCGAGAGGCAAGATTTACATGAAAAACTATATATAAACCCATCCTGCCTGAGTTCACTGGAGCTAGACTAGCAGACAAGATCAGGGCGCACAGGGTAAAAACCATGACGTAGATGGTTTGGGTCTGGTTGTTTTTTACCATAGGGCAAAATAAGATAAAGATGGTGATAAGGCATTTGTAACTGCCCATCTTAACAGGTCTTAAAGAAATTTCCGTAACATTCAAAATCTGGACACAAAAAGATTTCAGCATAGTAAAAGAAAAAGTCTAAACACGAACACTGTCTATGTGAACAAGACTAGGAATTTAAACAGTCACCATATGCAAAAATGCTATATCAAAATGCAGGTACAGTCAATGATAGGAAAATGTCAGCATCCAGGCCTTTTCTACAATAAATGTGTATTTTGCAACAGTACTAGAAAGAAAAGTCTTAAAACTGTTGAGCTTGATAACAAATCTACTGGCAGTGGAATTCATAAAATGAAATCTCACATCAGAGGAAACTGAGAAAAGGTGTCCTGATTCATATAAAATCTTACCGAGACTTTGCAAAGCCATGTTATCTACAAGTACTGCTAACAATAATGACCAGAATAAAGGAGAGGTGTCAACTTACAAGGGAACCGTATATTTTCGAAAAGGCAGAGGAGCCATTGGTGTAGGCGAGAGAGAGAGAAAGAGACACAGATATAAACAGCTCCTTAAGAACCACGCAGAACAAGGATACTGCTGCCTACCCAGACCAGGACACCAGCTCTAAATCCTTGCGTCAAATACATCAAATACAAAAACCAAACACTGCCAGTGTGCCGCTTCCCAAATCATGGGAAGAGACTATTTGAGTTAGAGCTGTATTTGAATTACAGACTATATTTGAATTACGTGAGAGAAAAAGAAGAGCTAAGAGTTCACCCACTGCTTCCTACTAATACAGAGCTATCCCCATCCTATCTGTTTGTTTCTGGACTGTTTTAGAAATCCTGAGTGACAGACTATTCACAAAGGGACATTATTCCTGACATCATCATCATTATTATTATTATTGTTGTTATTATTATTATTGTTCTGTTGAGTTTCTTTCTTTACTTTCTGCTAATATTTAACCTAGCATTTTAAAATTATTTTAACTTGTCTGTTACTTGAGTAACACCCATGCACAAAACATCAGAAAGCCCTAATTCAGTGAATTAGTTATTCACTACATTGAGGTAATCTAGCTGTTTTAGAGACATGTTATTGGGTTCTTTGTAAGTTAACCTTTATCATGGAAAAGGGATGACTCACTGGAGATCAGGCAGGATGGCACAATACACTAGATGTTGTAGACAGGACATTAGTAGGCAGGTTGTGAGATTTACAGCAGCAGCAAAATCAGAAAGTCAGCTCACACTAAATATGATCTAGGATGCCCTGAGTATGAAGTTTTAGATGGTAAGTTTTTCTGAAGTAGTAACCTGGACTAAGTAAGTGATTTTTATTAGACCAGGATGGATTTATTGTTGTAAGAGCTAGCATGCGTATCTGCAGGCTATTATTTGGAGCTTCTGATGATGGTGTTTTTTACTTAAATTATTGTTTTGAAGTTTCCCTCCTTATTTATCTGTATGCAGCTGAGCCCCAGTAAGGTGTGTTTATTGCCAAGACATGGAAGACAAGCGTTAAGCCTGGAGCTCTGCTAACTCTAACACCGGGATGACTCCTGCAGCTTTGTGGGCATCACCATGCAGCAACCCTGTACCTCCTGAGCCTTATATTTTTTCAAGGGCGAGAAAAAAACTGTTTTAACCAGGTTGGGTCAGCAAGAAAGCAGAAGCTACAGGCTGGAAGCTGTGTTTGGGTTCCCTTTGCTGCCCAAAAGATAAGTGTAAACAGGAGAAAGATACTACTGATGCTGGCAGGCCAGGAGCCAAATGGGCACTTTGGGCTGAGCTGCAGGTATGTCTATGTGGCCTAACGAGTTAGCCCAGTGCTCCACGCAGGCCAGCTAGCTCTGCTGAGAAGCAGGGCACATCTGGCCAGATGAAATTATACCGCAAACTGGCCCTCGTGGTACCGGAGGTACCTCAGCCGGAGCTCACTCCGGTGTTATGTACAGCACCATATTGTACCGCATGGACATCTCCTGTCTTCCCATTGCAAGGCTTGGTTCTTCTGGGTTAGGGCTGAAGTTTGCACTGATAATACCTGTGCTACATGCCTTCTTTAAACAAAAATTCTAAGAGGTCTCTCAGAGTTCTGTAACGTCATTTAATTCAGCCTCTACATATACCAGCTTGCAGCACTTAAGGCTAACCAAGTATCTTGCTATCTTTGTCAAAAGTCTGGAGTTATTATTTTACTGGAGAACCTTGGCTTCCTGGTATTAAGTTTTATTACTACTGCACAGAGCATACCCCATACCTTAGGGAGCAGTAAATGCGACTGCATGAAGGACATCAGCACACAGTTCTGCGAGTCTCACTGGAGACACCATTACGGAGCCAGATGTCTAGCCAGGATCACCTTTGGTGGGTGACTCACCAGCAAACTGTGAGGGTGCCCAAGGCCCCAGATCATACTGCCAACCTGAAGGAACCAAATGCCTTGAGTGACAGCTGAAAATATGTGTACAGTTCAGTCTTTACAACCTTGACCCCTCTACAGACTGCTGGAGGACCTGCAGTCACTGAAGCGCTTTCTGTAACCCAGCCCCGCAGTTTTACTCAGATGCCATACATACTATTCATTTTAAACCAGCCGGTTTTGACATATTAGGACCATTTAAAAAACAGCCCCGGTCTACACAGCTGCTGCCCCTTGCCTTCCTCCTTCCTTGTCTGCTTGATCTGCTCTGGGGGCTCCAATGACGTCCTCCTCATAAATAATGCCAGCTCAAGCAGCTCCTGCAGTGTCCCCCGGTCCTCTCCGCCTTTCCCCTCATCCCAGCTCCCATGTTCATATGCTGTTCCTGACAGTCCTCATTAATCACACAGTTAAATTAGACCCCGTTCCCAGCCCCCACAGAACAGGCTCTCAGGTAAACACTTGATCCCAAAATCACAGCCACCTTCTTTCCCTCTCTGCCAGAGCTTCCCACACAGCTTCGCAAGTCCTTATACCAACAGCTAGTTTCTTTGCTTTTTGGAAATTTTCCATTCTTCTGATCTCCAGCCCTCTGAAAAGGCCTTTGGATCAAACCACCTCTTCCAGGTTTCAGCTGGCATGTTGCAGTTAGTGACTCCATGCCTCTCATCTGCCAGAGACAAGCTTCAGCCTGTGTCAGCAAACTGAGCATCCCTCCTTCACGTAGGGGCACTTTGCATTACAGCACTTTCCGTAACAACTCCGCAGCGTCAAGCAGAGTTAATAAAGTGTACTGCAATGTTCCTACAGCGTCCCACAGGAGCAGCATGATTTCCAGCAGAAAGAGTAGAAAAGCAGCTACCTTCAAAGAACGTGATATACCAACCTGCCCATGTCACACGTTGTACTTACCTTTTCATACCTCTGCATCTCTAAAACTGGCTGGGTTCAGGCTATCTGAACTATCTGAAAAACTCTTCTGATAGTATTTCTGCTATGATAAAGCAGTTTATTAAAACCACAAGAAAACTCATTTCAATACCTGTTTCAGATTCTACTTAGCAGGTTCAGAAAGGTTGCTCAAATACACCAGTTGTTGAATGGGAAACTGGAAGCGTACAGCCGAGATTTGGGCAGGAGTCAGACAGGACCGGAAGGGCAGGAATTTTGTGGAAGGGCTCACAAGTTGAGATAAGGTCACAAACCCCACCACACTTGTATTCAAAACTTTGAAACAGGAGAGGGAGACAGCTGAGGGCTTTAGGATAGGATCACAGCCTGTAGTTGCTGGGAGGATTTCACAGGGCTCGAGGAGTGAAAGGGGGGGAAAGAATCGGTTGGGACAGAGCCACTTTCAGGACAGGCAATGGGAACTGCTAATGAAGGACAACAGGAACTAAAAGGAATGATTAAGAGCTCCAATATTTTATTGGTGAGTTCAATGTCTGGTTAAACAATATGTACGTTTGAAGCTTGACATCCAGTAGCTCTCGTATACAAACCATCGCGGTAACTCAGCAAATTCACAGAGCTGAAGGAAAAGCCATTTGAATACTGCAGGCTCCCAGAAGCAGGACAGGCAGCAGTAGGCAAGCAGGTTAGCTGGGAGGAATGGGAGGGGGTTGGAGAGCGAGGGATATCCAGCTCTAGACATCTGCCTTCCCTAGCTCAAATTAACCAGCTAATTTCCCCAGGCACTCTCTATAGAAACAAGCTTCTCCAGAGGGTGATTCACTGCACAATGTTATACTGCTGCTCTACAGAGCTTCCATGAATTTATTCCGTGTTTCTTAGAGGAATACTGCTCTTGCCAGCAACTGCAGAATGCGCCCAGGGAGATGTGGTGGCTAATTTTGATGCCTATAGATGGGGAGCGTGAATCTCCCTTCCCTTTGCCCTCCCTCCCCAGTTACCCATTGTGAATTAGCATGTAAACAAGTGGTATTCACCCCATATTCACAGCTGAGGAGCTGGTCAAGGAACAGGACCTCTCATGCTGTCATACAGAGCAGATAGATACACACAGCAGATTCTAATTTCATTCCAGTCCCAGATGGACTTTTTGCATTTTGTCACAAACCCACTTTTTCCCCTCATACAGCATCAGATTTGCCCAGGCAACGTCCATCACATTGGTAAAGAAGTCCCTGTGAATGCTCAGTAAGGTGTCCATTTGGGTGGACAAGTGCACGGTCTGCCTGCACAAACCTGCTGCCAACACACATGGATTTCAATCCATTGAAATCAATAGAAAGGTTTTCAGTGATTTTAACAGATAGAACAGAGTAGATTTAAACAAATTTCACACACAAAATTCATTCACATATCAAGCTCTAGTTGCTCCTAAAATCTGACTGATTTGGGAAAAAATAGTCTTTCCTTCCCTGTTTCCAACTAACTGAACTGCATCCAACTTCTGAATGAACATGATTTACCCAAAGGAAGACTTTTTTCCATCAATATTGACTGGTTGTAATTATGTATACATTCACAACATATATGCTCCCTTATTAAAAAATTGCCCAAGTGATAATGTGGAAAACAAATGATGGTTCTGTGTTTGAAAGAACAACTGCACAGACTGAAATTTGCTGCTATATTAATAGAGCACCGACAGATGCTGTAATTAGAAAGTAAAAGGCAAACAGAGGAATTGTTAATAGTTTTGTGCATTTTAGTTTTAGGCTTCTCCTAAAACTAAAATGCTTCTTTAGGGAAGTGATAATGTCTTCATACATGACCCTGGGACTACTGTAAAATGCTAAAGACCCATCCCCACAGGTGTCATATGCCATAACCGCATGGCTATATTTGCAAATTGCTCCATTTTCTACAGTTCTATTCTAATTTTATCACCCTTTCTAATGAATTTGACTGTTTCCAGGAGCGCATTAGTTATTTTTTTTCTTAAAGGCAGGTTGTATATTATTTTTAGCAGTGATCCATTCACATGCTGAATTAGATACAGAACACAAATGAAGTGTGCTGCTTCCAGTACAAAAAAAGAAAAATATTTAGATTCAGTAGAAAGCAGGCAGGCGATGCATTAGTTTAATGTACTGTTCTAATCTCTGCTGGAAAAAGATTTCTATGTTGGCATAGGGCACCAGAGAAACTGAGTGAACTCAACATGGCATCTATCAAGAGACAAGATACTTCTTCTGTTCTGGTTTGATACCAATATAGATTCTATTTGAAGGCAGATGATTTCCAATGTGAAAAAAAAAAAAACAACCCACCAAAAATCCCCAAACAGGCACAACAACTAATTAGAGCAAACACACAGAACAATTCAGGACATCTGGAAGAAAAGGTCAGGACTGTGGTGGCACAAGTTCTGCAGATCAAGTAAAGAGGTGGAAAACTCACCTAGATCTTCATTCTAGCTAATACTTCTTTCTAGATAATATGACATGAATACTGCTAAATGAGACACATCTCATTTTCAGAGGTATCTAGAGGGGAAAAAAACCTCAAGAGGGAAAATCATATCTCATATTTGCAGTCCTCCAGGATCTGCTTTCAGGGACGCTTCCGACTGAATCACAGGAAAGCTTGTTGCTGCTAGGTTCCTATCTGCCTGGAAAGACAGCAATGCATTGGAGCAGGGTAATGTTGCTTTGTTCTGGTGCAAACCAGAAGGCACAGGGTATAGCCCAGGCTCTCCAGCCTAACTGGAGAGCCTAGGAATCACAACTAGTCAAAAAGAAGGTAACGAAACAGAAAGAGCAACTGCTTGATGGCAACAGCAAGCTCTAGCCCTACAACTTTCCGTCTGCCATGTTCCTCCCTCCCTAAGAGCAGTTTCAGGAACAGATTTTCTCTGGCTGTTCACAGTGCTGTTGGATCACCTCGGCAAGGTCAAGACACCGCAAAATTCGCCATTTCTCAGCAGCCAGCTCCTCCTTGGATACCTGGCCCAGGAGTTTTTTGGCAAAGAGGTTCTGATCCTGCATGAAAAGGCCCACAGCAGACCTTGGGGCTTGAGGGAAGTTCTCCAGGCAACCACTTGTGAAACAGAAGTTGATTTTCTTTTCACGTCTCATTCCTGGTCCCCTTTCTTCAATCCAAGTCAGAGGTCTAGTGTGGAGGAACAAAGAAAAAGAAAACTATTTATGAAGAAATGGAATCAACAGTTCTAGTTTATGCTTTTTCCTCAGCATTTACAGAAAATGCCCTAATAAATGCACCATTTTTAAATTTCAGTCATTGCATATTCAGGTAACATGTTCTGACCAACATGCCTTGTGGTTACAGAGTTGAACACCACGGAATACTCTTAACTCTGCCACTGCTTCACGCCTTGACTTTCAGCACACCATGCAAGCTCTCTCCAGCTTTATTTTCCGTATGCACAAAGTGGAGCCAGCAATGTCTAGCCATCTCACAGGGAAGAGGGAAGTTTAATCTGTTTGTTTGTGGACTTGGATGAAAAGTGCAGTTAAACATCCAAATATTTTGTGCATGATTCAATCACAGCTAAACTCACAAGGCCCTCAACGTCTAGTCATTCCTCCAGCAAGAATAAATTTACGTCACTCAGGTACATAATGATGACCCAGGTGCTACTGTGCAAGCTGAACACCACCCCTTTAGGATGAGCTGGACAGACGGCAAGTTCACTCATGCAGACACTAGCCTCAATACTCTCTGAACGTTTCAAATACGTTTCTTTCTCTTCACTGGGAGCACTGAGTTGATCCTAGAGATTACACCAGAAGATGTCAATTTTGCCTGTTTCAGCTATATAGACTCTGAGGTAGGTCTTTCTTAATCAGAGCAAAGTCCTGTCTTATGCCAATGTGATAGCCACAGTCTCCAGGCCAAGCATTGGTGGTCCTGGCTATTGACTGGCATAGCTCACAAGTCCTCACACTTTCCTCTCCAACTTCCCAGTTTGGCTGAGGAAAGAGGAGCCATGGGACATGCTGCATCGCTTCAGGGGTCTTAACAGACTCCCTGGCCCAACACTGCAAATGCTTGCACAGGCTTTGAGGAATGGTTCTCAACACTAGCCACAGCCGTGATTCTCCCTTCCTGCTCCTATGTCAACTGCCTAAACCATGCCATTACCTTTCTGCAGCTCATTCATCAGCACTCACTACTGCCTGTGTTTAGAGGATGCACATTATTTTTCTTACTTCATTATTGATGGCCCTTCCACAGTCCTTTATGGCCCACTTTAGTCTGTCACTCACAAATTATGAGGGCATCAATAGCATGGAAGAATAAATTCTGTCTTCAAGTACTGCCCATTAAATCTTCAGTATCGTTAGATCTGGAAAGAAAGTCCTTGTCAGTCTACCCTGAACACATTCTGCAGAGAACTCAGCTTAATGATTCTGCACCTCTCATCTTCTATGCTTTACGATCCAGCTTCTATATTCACATCACTGTATCAATTATTCTTTGCTCACCTGTACTGCCACACCACCACCCCCCCCTACAAATTAAGCATGGCCACGTGAACCTGACTGAACAGAATAAAACAACCGGGGCGGG
>WAAD01039652.1:0-10504 GCA_013389945.1 Fregata magnificens
ACTGAAAAAAAAGTGTTTGAAACAAGGGCTCTTTTGAGCTGTGGGGTTTGTAGTAGTATGCTTGATGTATCACAGAATCAGTGGTTTGAAGCTCAAGAATGTTAGCTGTTTTCTGGTTGACTGAGGTTTTGGATCATCTGACTTGGCAAGTATAGTGGCAGAGTAACTCGGTACTATGACAAAAAAGCATTACTGTAAATGTCATTTGTTTCTAAAATATGTTCCTATTGACTATTTTCTACAAGTATCCCCTCTGTTCAACAACNACAGAATACCTATTCTACTTAGTACTTCAGACAATAAATTTCAGGGTCTTAGTAGAGGGGAATTAGCTGTTAATAAATACAAGCATGCTACTGAGTAGCTAGTGAAGTCAAGAAAATGAAAAAAATTAACCTTTATTTCTTTTGCTTGCTTTAACAGTTGTTACTCAACCAAGCCCATCAGTTTCTCAACCTAGTACTTCACAGAGTGAAGAGAAAGCTTCTGAACTGCCTAAACCAAAGAAGAACAGATGTTTCATGTGCAGAAAGAAGGTTGGCCTTACAGGTATGAGAATACTTTGTCAATATTGAACAGATCTATATGATTAGTTGCCTTTTACTAGATTAAATTTGTTGAAATATCTGTAACCATTAAACTTGCTTGCTGTTTCAAAATCCATAATGTTAGATCCCTTAATAGAGCTGATATTTGGAAATATTCATTTCATTTATTCTGTTCATTAAAGTAGATGCACATACCCCCTTTGTACTGACTAAGCCCTTAATTTATAGCTTACTTAAGCCTGAAGATTCCTAGTGATGTTGTTTTTCCTTTTCTTTGTACAGGGTTTGATTGCCGATGTGGAAACTTATTTTGTGGACTTCACCGTTATTCTGACAAGCATAACTGCCCATATGATTACAAAGCGGAAGCTGCAGCAAAAATCAGGAAAGAGAATCCAGTTGTGGTGGCTGAAAAAATCCAGAGAATATAAACTAGCCTACTTGTGAAAAGACTGACTTATATTTGTTCTATTTTAATATACCCTAGGAAAGCATTAAAGAGCAGATGCATGGCCACTTTTTCCTTGTTCTCCAAAGTTTTAATTTTAGCCTTGTCTGTCTTAATGATATTTCAGAATGTTTGGGTGTTTGTTACAGGCAGAATTGGATAGATACAGCTCTTGAAAATGTATATGCTCTCCTCAGAATATGATTGGATGATCAGAACCTGCACAGGAATACACATGCACAGAGGACAGGATCTAGTTCACATGTGCCAAACAGATGTATACTATCTGCATGTTTGCAGCAGATTTGCCTTTTGAGATGTTCAAGGTGTATAACACTAGTCAAAGACTATGTGCCTCTTTGGGAGAAGGATATGTCAGAAAGGTTGGCTGTCTACTTCTATAATTTAAAATCTTGTTCTACTTCTAGTTTCCACACTCCATTGTTTTCCAGCAGAATGTAAGCCATGTAGAGGGCTCTACCTTCCAGTAAGATGAGTGTTGGTGCCATATTTTAAAAAAAGTCATTTAATAATTGCAGTGGGAAAAATGGAAAAAATCAGATATGTCTGAGAAGAAAACTATTTTGGAACAGATTACATTAACTTTAGAATTATGAAAATAGTTTCCCAAAGGAAATGTCCTGTTAGAAACTTAAGAACTGGCCTGCAACAGTTGTCTGCTTTTCCTTGCATAGCTAAAAAAATGTTGTGTAGCACAATATTGTGCTAAGATTGGCCTACAAAACAAAAGCTACATATGTGTGGGGTTTTTTAGACATACCACAGCAGCTCTATCAAGTGATACATGCATCTGCGTAAGTTGCAGAAGTATTTGAGCAGTTTATTATTCATGTACTTAAATTCGGTGTGTTCTGAGTTCAAAAGAATATTAGGAGCTTTTTTTTAAATTAAAAAAAAGTTTTAAATGTAACAATTGCACATGCAACAATTGTTGGGTATGGAAAGCCATACCCAACATGACTGCTGTAGACTTAAGTGGGAGCTGGAACCACTCTTGGAGGGCTGCTTTATCATTTTTTTTTAATTGTACTTGGGTGTAGGACTGTAGTGTTCTTGAGTGTATTGCATGGGCTCCATTATTTACAGCTTTGTATAATAACTAAAAAGGGCAGTATAGTTCACTGATGCTTGTCTGGCAATATCACTTCTGTGTTATAATGGAAGGGGTTTTTGTGATGTATGAAACTTGTGGGTTTTTTATATAATCAAGTATAGTGTAGACTAGTGTTGTAGTAATGACTCTTCTCATCTGTAAATAGTTGTGTATGTATACAAGATGGTACTTCTGACTTTTATTGCAGTGTTCAGTCTTAGTATTTTCACTATTAAAAGCATCAGGCTTTTGCTTTAACTTTGTTCTTTCAATTTGGTTATCAGTTATGAAAACATGTACAGATAGTTCATACTTGGGTATTGCATATAATCACGCTATCCAGCATCTATGCTCTGTTGTATTATGTAAATAATAAAAATCATGTACAGAAGGAACTACTTTTTGTAGTAGTTCATTGGTTTTAGTTACTGCTGTAACTTGAAAGTGGCCTTGTGGAGGTTGGGGTACAAAGCTAGTACTAGGTTTGTATAGATGCCTTTTTGCTTAAACCTGTCTGTCTAACCTCCTTCTTATTTTGACATATCAACTTGTTTAAGATGGCTTGTTGAGGTAAGAGAAGCATGAATAGCTAGAATACAGGTAATTACTTGATGACCAGACAAAGACATCAGCAAACAACAACGTGCTTAAAGAGAATGAAGGAAATATTAGCAGTGAACTTTAAATGTTTGTGGTTTGTGTATTTTTTGTGGGTTTTTTGTTTTGGTCTTTTTTGTGGGTTTTTTTATGTTTTGGTTTGGGTTTTTTTTCCTACAAAAGTTATTTTCAGTGGATCTGGTTTAATACAGCCAGTATACTGACTACATTGTTTTGTTCAAATCTTTGCCAGCAGGCCTGGGCAGAGTTGTCAGAGTCTGTATCCAAATATGGATGTCACATATGCCAGACTTACCCTTCCCAAGGAGAAACAAAAGTACAGAGTACACAGCACGTTGACTTGAAAGAAGCTATCTTTACTGCTGAATAATACATAAAAATTGTTTATATCAGAAATGTATAATGTGCATCCTATCAGTCAGCTAGTACTAACACTCAAGGGATAAGTTATTACTGCTGCCACTATATATATTTCTGAAAAGGGAACAAGGGCATGTTCTGGGCCTTCATGTGCCAGGATGAATTTTCTTTTTGATAATGGAACTGTTTTAAAGCATCAAAATTATCATTTTTCCACCTTTTTGTGTTAAAGTAAAATCAACTCAACTGCATCATAAAAAGCTTGTTCAGCTTGGGTTTTTTTTGGTTTGGGTTTGTGTTTTTTGTTTGTTTGTTTTGTGAATGCACCTTGGAACTGGATGTTTGAGGAAAATGTCCAGATTTGTGATACTGTCAGGGTGAGAGTATTTTAGGAAGGATAACCATGCTGATACCAGTACTTAGTGATTCTGATGGTCTCTCTCAAGTCCATTTGTGGTTTTTTTGTTTGTTTTTTTTTTTTTTTTATCTGGACAAAGGCTTGTTTAAATAATTTATCTCAGTAGATCTGAGGAGGAAAGTATGGAATGAGAAATCCCTCATTATTCTATAAAATCATGAACTGTATCATATGTAAATTGTCCACAGGTGGGATATGAGCCTATATTCAAAACTAAGCTTTATTCTGTTAATAATTCATATAGGGTCTATAATCATTCAGGAGCACTAATTCTGTTCAGGATCATTAAACATTCAAAGAGGGGGAAGGCTGTTTAGTAAGAGTGGGTACTGACAAAATGTGATAAATGGATATTTCAATTTGGTGCAAACAGTGTGGTACATATCCCTTGGCAAAAAGAATATAAATATAGGTGCAGAACACTTTGGACTTTGGTCATTTGGTCTTTAAACTTGGTGACAAATGCTTACAAACAATATACCCATCTTCCAAGAAGGCAATGTGATCGCTTAACATGACACTAGTCCTTATTTGACATTTGGCTATTAAACTGATATGTGTTTAACTTGTACATAAATATAACAAAAGCAGCTAGGTGACTAAGAATTACTTACTCTTATCTCTTAAATGTCTAGCTAGGGTTATAGCTGCACAATAGTGGGTTCCATAGGATTCTATGCAAACTTACTTAAACCTGAAATTTGGAGGAAGAACAACAGGCTTCCTGTGGTGTTTTCAACCAGTTGCTCTAAGGTTGATGAACTGTCAGATGATTAGGTTGGTTGTGGTGTATAAGGATGTAGTGAAGTTAAGAAGTCCTGAGTACATCCTGAGACCTTGCTGGTATTTGACCCTTTGATAATGTGTTTTTGATAATCATATATTCTAAACCTAAATATTACAGCTTCACAGGCATTCTACTTCAGCTATAACTTTTTTTTATTCTAAATGGTTTAGAAGCAGGTTTGGTACTTCAGACTGATATATGAAGCTGTCCTGGTTTTGGCTGGGATAGGGTTAATTTTCTTCCTAGTAGCTGGTATAGTGCTATGTTTTGGATTTAGTATGAGAATAAGGTTGATAGCACACTGATGTTTTAGCTGTTGCTAACTAGTGCTTACACTAGTCAAGGACTTTCCCAGCCTCCCATGCTCTGCCAGGTGCACAAGAAGCTGGGAGGGGGCATAGCCAGGCCAGCTGACCCAAACTGGCCAAAGGGATATTCCATACCATATGACGTCATGCTCAGTACATAAACTGTGAGGAGTTGGCAGGGGGGCAGCAATCGCTGCTTGGGGACTTGGCTGGGCATCAGCTGGCGGGTGGTGAGCAGTTGCATCGTGCATCACTTGCTTTGTATGTTTATTATTATTACTACTACTACTATTTTACTTTATTTCAATTATTAAACTGTTCTTATCTCAACCCACAAGTTTTCTCACTTTTACTCTTCTGATTCTCTTCCCCCATCCCACTGGGGTGGGGGAGTGAGCGAGCAGCTGTGTAGTGCTTAGTTGCTTGGCTAGGGTTAAACCATGACAGAAGCATATTTTACTCTGTGTCTATAGGATAATAGATGAGCTTTCTTCTAGTATTTCGGGTATCTCCCACCAACTGAGAATGGAAGATGTAATGTTAAACCATGTAGCTGATTCAAAACTACTTTTTGTTTATGCAACTTCATGACACACAGAATTGCATGATAAAACATATAAATTGTTATGCTTTTACGTGCATTTCTTAAAAATCAAATTAAGATATTTAGTAATTTTAGCTTCTAGATGTTGCTATTGACTATTTTTACTTTTTAGTTGTTAACATTGTATTTGACCACATACAGTTCTTAACATGACTCGGGGTTAAAAAGTTGATTGTAATTGATTATCCCCTTGATTATATAAATAATTGGCTCACTTAACAAATGCCATGAGGCTTTCTGTGTGGTATATTTAATGTACTTTTATTCATAAATCAGGCAAAAGAGAACAAGGATAGAGTTTAAATATAAAGTATGTGATGGCAAATACATGGCAAACTTATGCTTGTGAAGTTTTCTCTTAAGTTTCTTTTTTTTTGTGTTAAGATAATGTAACTTTTTTGTATATGCTTTACTGTACAGGAAATGCTAAGGAACAGATTTAAATTTGGGGCATTATCTTTAGCTTTTCTTGTTTGAATTCAGACCTAAAAGCTACATCTGCTTTTTGTTTTTCTTTCTATAATGGAAAAAACCCCAACAAAGTAGATGGAAAATTTTCCATGGCATGCTGTTGCTTACAGCCAGAGAAATGGCAGGTGTGGGATCTTGCATTGCTGAAGAAGGCCCCATAAGGATATTGGGAAGGTGGAAGTCTGCTCCATGAATGAATATTAATTAGGATAAGTATTTCAGCAAGGTGTCTCTCTCTTCCTCCCCATAGATGCCTTAATAAAAGGGTTACTTCTGATGCGGTTACAGATATGAAGTGCCTTTTTCCAATGCATTTCACATGTGGAACAGGATCTCCCCTAACAGCATAAACATCCTCAGAGAAGGTACCAATTTACAGTAGTACCTCTACATGAAATGCAAACAGAACTGTGTAGGGTAGAGCTTTCTCCCTTAAAGCACCATGAAGTTGGTCTAGTGTTTGGGGTGGTGTGTTTTGTTGGGGTTTTTTTTTGGGGGGGGGGNTTATCATTGTGCAGGCTAGAGTCAGAGGATTCATTGAAAAGAAGAGGTTTCACAAAATTAAGGAAAGCACGATAAAAATTCAGGTACTTTTGAATGTATAGTAGTGGGGTTTGTGTTGGGTTGTGGGTTTTTTGTGTTGTTTTTTTTTTTTTTTAGTACTTTAGAGAAAAGGACTGTGGTGGGTTAACCTTGGCTGGTTGCCAGGTGCCCACCAAACTGCTCTCTCACTTCCCCTCCTCAGCAAGACAGGGGTAGAAAAAATGATGAAAAAGCTTGTGGGTTGAGATAAGGACAGGGAGATCACTCACCAATAACCATCATGGGCAAGTCAGACTGGGGGAAGATTAATTAAATTTCTTGCCAATTAAAAATAGAGAAGGATACTGAGAAACAAAACTAAAACCACCTTCCCCCCCACCCCCTTCTTCCCAGGCTCAACTTCGCTCCCAACTCTTCTGTTTCCTCCCCCTACTCCGAGCAGCACGGGGGGATGGGGAATGGGGACTTGTGGTCAGTTTGTAACGTGTTATCTCTGCTGCTCCTTTAGCCTCACGCTTTTCCCCTGCTCCAGTATGGGGTTCCTCCCATGGGATACAGTCCTTCATGAAATTCTCCAACGTGGGTCCTTTCCATGGGCTGCAGTTCCTGCTAGGAGCCTGCTCCTGTGTGGGGTCCTCTATGGGCTGTAGGGTGGATATCTGCTCCACTGTGGACCTCTGTGGGCGGACAACCTGTATCACTATGGTCTTCACCATGGGCTGCAGGGGAGTCTCTGCTCTAGCACCTGGAGCACCTCCTCCCCTTCCTTCTTCACTGACCTTGGCGTCTACATAGTTGCTTCTCTCATGTTTTTCTCACTCCTCTCTCACAGCTGCTGCATCATTTTTTTTACCCTTTCTTAAATATGTTATCACAGAGGTGCTACAAATGTTGCTTATTAGCTCAGCTTTGGCCTGTGGTGGGTCCATTTTGGAGCTGGCTGGAACTGGCTCTGTCAGATAGGGGGGCAGCTTCTGGCAGCTTCTCCCAGAAGCCACCCCTGTAGCCCCCCCGCTACCAAAACCCTGCCATGTAAACTCAATACATTCTACCCTTCACCTACGTAAATCACATATTTAAGAATTATCATTAAAATGTACACTCATCACACAACCTTCAGGGACATAAACAAAACTTGCTGGACACAGTTTGGAGAAAAGGAGGCTGAGTGGTGACCTCATTGCTCTCTACAGCTTCCTGAGGAGGGGAAGTGGAGAGGGAGGTGCTGATCTCTTCTCCCTGGTATCCACTGACAGGACACATGGGAATGGTTCAAAGCTGCATCAGGGGAGGTTCAGACTGGACATTAGGAAGCATTTCTTTACCGAGAGGGTGGTCAAACACTGGAACAGGCTTCCTAGAAAGGTGGCTGATGCCCCAAGTCTGTCAGTGTTTAAGAGGCATTTGGACAATGCCCTTAATAACATGCTTTAACGTTTGGTCAGGTAGTTGGACTAGATGATTGTTGTAGGTCCCTTCCAAATGAACTATTCTATTCTAAAAAAAATTCCCCACACCAAAGTCAAAATACCATCATCACAACACTGACAAAGATCAACAGTTTACACACCCTCCACCCCTTGTTGCTTTACAACATTACAGCAACAAAAATTCCCCACAATTATTCTGCTTTCTGGCAATATCTGGTCCAAGTTTTGCCTGTTACCTCTCCTAGTTACTGCCTTATCTCAAATTCTTTGAGAGCCCCATGTCAGGCATTTGTCTTCCAAAGCAACCACTACGCTTCCTGAGGCCCTGCTTCCCAGGAAGTGGCTGGACTTTGCTGGCTGATGGGAATTAGAGAATAAATCCCCTTTTTGCTTTGCTTCCATGTGCAGCCTTTGCTTTTCTCATTAAACTGCCTTTATCTCAACCCATAAGCTTGTCCATCTTATTTTCTCCCCCTGGCACGTTGAGGAGGGAGAGTGAGACAGGGACTGGGTGGGGGGTCTGGCAGCCAGCCAAGGTCAACCTACCACAGTCCTTTAAAACCAATTTTTAGTAGTGCTTGTCCGACTGAATTCTATAGTATCTGTGCAGGAGATTGCTGAAGTAAATTTGTCAAAGGGGTACAATCTACAATCGGGCCTCTCAGGGGGGCCATAAGGGCTACAATCTGACCTCCCAGGGAGGCCGTAATGGACACACAATGACAGGGAACAGATCCCTTGTTAGTCCTCTGAGGACTGTCTCCCCTTATGTATGATTCCTCAGAGAGGGGGCCATAGTAAAGGCTTAATTTTAATGATTGCTTTAGTTCCAATGAGGGCATCCTGTCCGTGATGCCAATAAAATATGTCGCATCCCAAACTGAGAGGAGGGAGGAGAGCGACCAAGGTTCTAATGATCCCCTCAGACTAAATTAAGGTGAAATGACACCAAATGATCAATTAAACATTTTATTTCAACACAGAAGTAACTTGAACTTGGAAAGGCAACTCGAACTTGGAAACATGGAAAAGCGTTGACGGTGGGGGTTCTTATTAGGAATATTTGTAAAAGAAGAAGAAAAGGAAAAGGTGGGGGGGGGAGNAAAAAAAAAAAAGAAAAAGGTGGGGGGGGGAGAGAGAGAGAGGGAGATATCACCACCCTTGGATCCAGCGTTGACGGTGGGGGTTCTTATTCGGAATATTTGTAAAAGAAGAAGAAAAGGAAAAGGGAGAGGGGGAGAGAGAGAGAGAGGGAGATACCACCCTTGGATCCAGCGCTGACAATGACAGACATGACGATCCTCAGGTGATGGGTGCACGCAACAGTCTCTTTGTTGTAGTGTCTTTTATAGTTTAAGCCCTGCCTTCAGTTATGCCTCCTGTGAGCTTCTACGGTTTTTGTTCCAGAAGTTTCGTGATCTTCTGCGCAGGTGCCATTGTGAGGGGTGGTCGCGAGGGGTCTTTTGGACAGTCATAAGCCCCTTCCTCAAATAAACTTTGTATGACCTCTGCAAGTTGCTATGTGAGGCACAGCAGAACCTGGGACTGCGCATCCTCCAACGTGCCCCCCGTGCCCTGTGTCCATCAATTTCCTGCCTGCAGTTCGCTACATTCCACTTCACAACAATGTTTGAGACATTAACTCTTTCGGTCCCTCACATTTACCCAAGGCAAGTCTTGTACTTACTGACCTTATAGGTACCTGAAAGAGTTCTATAGAGTCAAGTACCTCCCTCTCTGCAGGCTTTCACTGTGAGGCTGCCCACAACCTGTGCCAAAAAAACCCCACTTCCGTAGCCTCTCTTTAGTACAAGTCCTGCAGAATTCCTGGATTCCAATCTGGATGATTCTAATGCCAAATGACTAGCATTTCAGTGTGATGCTATTTTTAATCCATACATAGGTGACAATTTTTCTCAATTACATTACCCTGGAGCAAGTTCTTATTTGTTTTCTGTTTGCTTTTGTAACTGGTATACATGTATTTTTAAAAATATACATATATATGTGTATGTATGTCAAGGAATTTTATATATTGCATCTATAAAATATGGAGTTCTTGATCTTTTTTCATTTTTTTTCTAGTTAACATGCCGTATCTCAAAGGATTCAGCTGAACATAAGCCTGATGTTTACAATGTCATATACTGTAGTTAGAAAGTGGCCATCTTTGTATAAGACCAACCCAAACATCACTTTAAGATTACCTTCCCTTGTGATGAACCAGGACCATCTTTGCTAAATGAACCACTAAAGCTGGGTTGCTCATGAAAAATGTTTAAATCCAAGGAAAGAGTTAGTCACTGACTGTGTAATAGCCAAATGTATTTACCTAATTAGACTCAAGGCACCTTAGCTGCCTGGCACTCCACTTGCTATTCCTCCAGCAAGAGCTACTTGAAAATGTGGCTGCATCTTAATTCATTTTGCTTTTTTTTTTTTGCTTCAGTCCAACAGCCAGCCAGACTCGCCATGATTTAGTTTATCACAGTTTTAAAATATTTTGTTTGGGGGTTTTGTTAGGTTTTTGGGGGTTGTTGCTGTTGTTTTGACAGGACTTTGAGAATGCTTACTGGTAAATTACTTTTAACTTGCTCTTCCTGGTTCATGTGTTTTCAGGCTCTTCCTATAGCTCTTTCTAATGGTTCAATAATAAAAGCAATTGTCGTGGTTTAACCCCAGCTGGCAACTAAGCACCACACGGCTGCTCGCTCACTCCCCCCACAGTGGGATAGGGAAGAGAATCGGAAGGGTAAAAATGAGAAAACTCATAGGTTGAGATAAAGACAGTTTAACAGCTAAAGCAAAAGCCGTGCATGCAAGCAAAGCAAAACAAGGAATTCATTCACTACTTC
>WAAD01039654.1:2833-15590 GCA_013389945.1 Fregata magnificens
AAAAAAAAAAGGCAGAATCTAGCATAACGAAAGCTTTGGTCATGTGAGAGTTGTGCATTTCCTTGTTTATCCTGTGTGACCCTAACTGCCAAAGTTAGGTGTCAAGGATTTGCAGGCAATGTATCTGAAAGGCTATGTCTTTTTGAAATATGATATGCAAATACCATGTGCTTAGTAGAGAGCTGCCAAGACCTTGCTGGTAGAAATGCTGGTAGAGCAGCAGGTGGGGTTAGGGGTCCGGTCTTGATTGAGACCTCCATATTCTGCCATAGTTTCATGTGGCAAACTTGGTGGATGAGTTTCCCCCATGCTTTTAAACTTGTATAGACTTAGATGCCTTTGGGAGAGGGTAGGGATAGTCTCACTGCACACAATGACACCCAAAACACAAGACAACCCCAATCTTTGCTAACCAGAATAAACTTATTTTGCCCTATCGTCAATATAGATCATCCAAAATACTATCAATAAAGAAAATAAAACAGAGAAGGTAGCGCATACTTTCAATGATGTGAGGACGGACTGTATCTGATGATCACACCTATTCAGGAGCCTGTTGCTTTTGTATGCTGCTTTCTGTTTAGTGCTCTGGTAGATGTCCTATAGCTTGAAGCAGAGTGAATAAGGTAACTGCAAAGATGAACAGATTTGTGTAAACAAATGTGATTTTGTGCACCTCAAATAAAAGCCAGGGAAGTACTCTGCTGTTACTGAAGTGAAGGAAAACAAATGAATAATGTATAAGCAACTTCATTAAGTGAAAAAAATTGTATCTTAAGGGAAAAAAATACTCTAAGCTGTACTTAATGTAAAAAGATGTATTATACAATTGAAAGGCTCTGGGCTTTTAAACAGAGACGTAACTGAGAGGGTAAGGTGGTAACTGTTCTAGGGGGTGAGGAGAATAATGCTGATCATGTTTGTGCCTATGAGTTATGTTCCCATCTCCCCACTAACAAAATCTGCTGGTACAAGTAGTACTGCCATTTGCTTCCCTTGTCAAAAAAGAAGTTTAATGGGTGTCACAACTGATCTATAGCTAAGAGCAAATGAATTATAATTGCAAGTTTGTATTATGGGTCTGACTTTATCTACAGATGCTAGGAGTCTATAGTGCCCTGCCTTTCTAACTTAGTCTACCTAGAAGTAAATATTGCTCCACACAGGGTCTGTCAACCAAACTGCGCCATGGGAAGGGGCACACGCTCTGTAGGGGGAAGCTGGCCAAATGTGTTTTTAGGGAAATTAGTTTTTTCATTCAGGGCAAATTATTTAATGAAGAAGTGTTGTCCTCCTTCGTGACTTACAAAAAGTGAGGGAGACTTCTGCTGAACTGCAAATGTACGAACTACCATTATTTGATTCATAGGAAAATGCTAGTCTTATGTGTGCTTCAAAGCAGGGATTGAGCCAGCATCTCAAGCAATACCCCAGTCCTGTGCCCTTACTAGCATACTGTAGAACCACTTTATTTACCATGAATACATTTGAAAGACTTCATTTAATTTTTGTTTTGTCTTTGTTCCCATACAGAACAAAATCAAGTGTTAAAAGCTGATGTGGTGCTTAACTATTTCCCCCACCCTCAAGACCTCTGCAGGTCTTGAGGACAGCATCGTAGCTCCCAGGGACTGCAGCAGCAAGGTGGTAGACCCTCTGTGCCATCTCCCAGTGCTGGGGAGCCATACAACAGCCACTGCTTTGATTTGCTTTTCCTTGATGGCCATTATTTGCTACAGCTGCAATAGTAGAGGACTTCCCTTCTGTCCTCCTGGGGAACAAACATGCAGCAAAATACCGTCGTTCCTTTGGAAGATGTAACAGGTCACGAAGATCTAGTGTGCAAATACATCAGATTTTTACAGGACTTAAGAAACTGTTAATGCTAGCCAAGAAGATGAATTTATATAGTAACAGAGGTGTGTTAATCTTACAACAATGACAGGTGCTTTACAAAGTTAAATCTTAAATTAAAATTATTTATTCTTGTAAGTATTGATTCTTGACTGATTTATATTTGTGTGTGTACATATATAGATACACACACACACACATAAATTGAAGTTTGGGTGCACCAGTCTCGGTTAATTTTTACTTATTTTCTCTCCACTAGCATCAGGGAACAGCTGCATTCTCTTTGCTTATAATACGATAACGTCCACAATTAACCATACTTACACAGGGTGCCAGCTATTTGATGTTCTAGTACTCTCCTCCTGGCATTACCTGACTTTCTCAGAAGTTAGTAACAACCAGTTGAAAATCCACCAGGAGGATTTCTAGTTAGCAAGTGGGCAGCTGCTGCTAAAGTTAACCCTTTACAACTTGTGGATACAAAAGAGTCCCTTTGAGAGAGGAGTGAAGGAGCTGTTCAGCTGCAGAGCACTGGCAGTAGTTGTGTTAACTAAACTCCCAGCAGAGCTGAGAGTGGATGCTGTTGTTCATTAAGAACTCAACAGAGTATTTCACAGAAACCACTAAATATATTCAGAGTTGAAAGGCTGTAGCTGCTACAGGTAAAACAGCACTGGGTCTCAGCATCTGACCAAGAGGTGAGATGTAGTATTTACTCTTTCTGATCCTGTTAAACCACTAAAGGCTTTGTCTAAAACCTGTTGAAATCTGTTTAAAAGGCTATCATTAATCTAGACTGACTTTGTTTCCAAAATACTTCTGTGGGGTTCTTTGTGTTTGTGGTTTTAATTAATAACATTTTTAATCTTTCTGTAATTCTATCCCCTGTTGATTCCCTGTTATTGACATACTGAATATTTCCCTCTGGTTGTCTTTCTTCTAGAACTGATAGGAACTGGCTGAAGTTAGATGAATGTAAACTTTCTGTAGTCCAATGAATTTTGAAATTTTTCAGCTGGGAGGAAGAGTGAGGTGTTGAGTAACAAAAACATGACTCCAGATCAGTTGATGTGCCACTGGTACCCATGCTAGGCTTCTATGTGTTTGCCACTACTTAAAGAAAATACCACTTGCAAGTGTGTGGAAGTCCAAAAGCAAGCAGGTCATCAACAGTGAAGCAGGAGCCATTTTTTGTGTAAGGTTTGAAAGGAGCATCTGTATTTTAAAATAAATCTTAAAACTCTGGATGGACTTTTTTCTTCGAACCACAGCACTCATCTCTTGCCAGTAATTCAAGGAATATTGAAAGAATGCAAATCTGAAAGAAGTGAGAAGCATAACATGTCAACTTATCCCATGTACTTTTCTTCTAGAGTTTAGTACAGTTGAAAACAGGAATGTTGCATAAATATCTCAGCAGCAAATCCCCATGTGATTCTTTTGAAGTGACTGGATAATACCCAAATGGTTGCATGTTAGAAATTACCTCTGAAATTGTTGAACCTCTTGTAAAAGAAATCACTTACAGCATTTTACGTATCATTAAATTCTTGCAATGTTTTAAGTGAAAAGTAAACAGCAATAACACTGCTGGTTTAGATTTTCTCTTCATTTAATATATAACCAAGTATTCTTCTAGCATTTTTATTTGTGTGTCTACTACAAAAATTCTGCTATTATGCCCCTATGTTATGCTCTGGGAGTTAGAGAGACCCCATTTAACTGAGGGGAAATAATTTTAATGATATTTTAGAACCAGGGCTCTCAAAAGATTTTGGGTGCCACTCAACTTGTATTTTATGTACCTCCTTCCAAGATAGTCAAGCTGTCTAGTGGAATACTCAGACGTGGATTTGGCATCCAAAGCATCTTGGAAAATACCAGCAACTAACTAACAACTAACTCATCGTACAAAGATGATGTTGTGGGCCAGCTAGGAAGGATGGTTAGAAGAAAAATGCTCAGACAGATACACAAAGGTGAGGAGGTTAATTGGGGTGGGGGGGAAAGCATTTAGGCATTTAACAAGAAGTACTTCTCCCTAATTGGGTGCATCACTCCACTCCTCTTAGAGTTAAGCTTTTTCTTCTTACATTTGACTGCCTCTTAAATCACAGCTGAAGAGGAGACTTCTTATTTCCTAGTTCATCACTAATAGGACAATAGGTACTCAAATCCTTCTATGAGAAATCAGCACTAAAATAGTAGCTAATGCCCCTAAACTCTGAGTTTAACAACTCATTCGTTGTAACTGTTCTGTACATTTTCATGTCTAAGCAGTTTTAACCTTGATCAGACTAAGCTTTCCTATAACCATCACTCAAATAGTATATGGTCTAACTTTAACCAGCTTGCTAGGTTTGGCCCATGTGGCATCAACAGTATAGTAAAAAATAACTTTAACATTGTCTTCCTGTTTGCCTATTGCAATATATGGAACATAACATTCAATAAAAATATAAACACATCCTTTATTATTAAAGTCAGCAGTCTTTAGTAGAACTTTAAGCAGTCATCTCTGTGACCTTTTAAGCCAATCCATTTTCCTAAAGCAACAAAATGTACACTATGGCACATTCTCTTTGCTGATTCATGTAAATACCTGTATTTCTTTACCGTGGGAGTGTTTCATATAAAAGTTTCTAATTACAGTACTGAAATTTGGAATTTAGGCATGAGCTTGTGTTAACATAACGTTCACTCAGTATCTAAGACTGTAATGAAAGTGGCCAAAATAATCTGATGGGCCTGATTCTAAGATGGGACATACCTGGTCCCTCTCAGGGCTGCAACAATGCTATAAGAAGCACAAGCCGGCAGGCCAGCAGGCTGGCCAGGTACTGCCAGCTACAGTCAGGGAGCAGCACCGTGTGTCCAGGCACCATACAAACACCTGCCAGGCAGAAGTTTCTGCTCCGATGGTCTGCTGGCTGATGGGATACATTTTGGTAGTGTTCATTTGTGGGATATTACTGCGCTCAAATATAGTGCTTGGACAGGTAAACAGCAATCTAACTGGGGGTTGGCACAGGTCAGTGTTTATTTTCCTCATAAAGCCAGAAGTATTGGTAACCTGTTGTGCTGGAGATGCTATAAGTGTTTCTGAATGCCAACAGGGCAATGCAGCTACCAGAAAGCAAAAGCACTGAACTTGGTAGGGCAACCTGTGAAACTGCCCATCTTCACTGCTGGCTCCCTATGGGATTAGTCTCCAAAGTACAGAATCATTCCATTATTTCTGGGAAAAAAAAATATTATTTGTTCATTCTTTCTGTTGTAGAAGAACTTTTAAAGCAATTATCTTTTTTTCCCTTTTTTAAAAATGCTATAGGCCTTTTATTTTTTTCCTTTCTTTCCCACAAAACCAAGGGGGGCATAGAAAAAGCCTAGGACTAACTTCACAAGAGGCATTTACCAATGGCATTAGTTCTCAAAGTGTTTCTGGCTTTGCATCATTGAGCTGCTGTCTGTCTGGTTTGCTTCCAAATCCCACCAGAAATAGCTTCATTTTTTTTAATATTACACTTGCACAGGGTTGCCTGATGCAAAAATTCAGACTGCCTCTGACTCCAAAGAGGAAGGAGCAAAGCACCAAGTCACCAGGACTTCCTCCCAGACAATAAGATAACAAAGAGGCTGTAGGGAAATATATACTTAGTACTTTCTATGGCTATCTGAGCCCAGCCTTCCTGCTTTCTAGGGGAGAGCATCCTGGCACAGGGAGAATGAAGCTGATGGATGTGTAGTCATTACAGCATGCACCTGGAAAGAAGCAGAAGAAGAAATCTGCATGCCAGTTCTTGCTCTAATAAGTATCTTTACATTTGAGTCATCTGAGCACATACAGAAAATTAGACAGCTGAACCAAACCACCTTGCACAAATGAAGAATCTTTTTTCCTACGAGTGTCATTGCTACCCTGCTTTTGGATTAATTCAAATGTTTTTCCTAAAAAAAAAAAAAAAAAAAAAAAANTACAGGTGTGGGTGATGTACATCCATCCCTGAGGGGTTAGAAATCAAATCCCAGGGAAAAGAGTGGTATTTCCTATAGATTACTCTGGATAGATAACTTTATTGTTCTCAGTGAATTCCTTCCCATGGGAAAGTTATCTAGCAGAAATGCCAGGGCTTGCAACATAAATTAATTTATTTGCCATCAAGATTTTCTGGCAGTCATCTTGCAAATTACTTGGAGCAACAATACACATGCAGCTTCAGGGGAGCTTCTGGCTCAGTTTAAGTGAATTAAACAGAGCAGTGGGATAGTGCTTCTTCATTCACAAGATTGAAATTACCACATCCTTTGCTGGGCTCCTGTGTGCAGTTGCCTTGTACCTAGCCTTGGTGCTCAGCCTATTTATCATGTGCTCAGCTGAACTGAGCCAGAACTGTTCAAACAACTGTGAAACAACTTGTGAAGCAGTGTGAGGTATGCTATTCTGTAGCTCCTTGCAGGGCAAATAGTGTGAGTCAAGGCAGGTGGAACTTCATATCCTGAATTGTGCATTCAAATGCCACCAGCTAGTATCTGGCCATTTCATACGCATGTAAGAGGCGTTTTCTCCACCAACTTAGAAGGTTACAAAAGGCCTCTGCATCTGACAATGTCTTTTTTACATCCACTAAGCAAAGATCAAAGGGGGGGAGGTTGAAGACAGTTTTAAAAGAGAGAGACTTTGCCAATCTGCTTGTCATTTAGAAAAAGCTTAATGTATAAATGTCATGGAAACAAGCTGTTCCTACTGAATAAAACCAATAGTATTCTTCATACTTCTTCTTTCTTAATCTTTTTAATGCAAAGGAAAAAGAAGGCAAATGTTAAACAGTTAAAAGCAAATATTTTCTATGGTAGCAGTCTAACTGTCTGTATTTTTTTTGTCTCGTCCTCTTTGAATATTTTATGCTACAGCTGGAGATCTTTGAGCAAAAAGATGGCAGGGGAAGTAATGTTCACATGGGCGAAGTGTGGGCTACAGACAGATGCCCTCATGCTGCCACCAGTCACCAGACAATGTCTACATTGTCTGTAGAGATGGCCTGGGTCTTCTCCACGGCAGATGTGGACACGGCCTCCAAAGGACAATTCAGACCTATCCACTGACCACTAATAGAGAGGTCGCAGGCTGTGCTAGCTGAGGATCAAACCCTCTCTCTTTCCGATTTCTACCTCTCTGAAATTTGTTGCAAATCTTATTTGGAAATCCTACCCACTACTTGCCCATTTCTCTTCTGTTTCCATTCTGCTGAAAAGAGTATCTGCAATTCTGGAAATGCACATATTTCATGCTGCTGTATTACAGCAATTGCTCCAAAATGAAAATAAATATAGCTGAATCACTAAATACATTTTATAGGCTGGAGAAAACAGGGTAGCAAGGCAGGAAATGTAACCCCAAATATGGGAGTTCTTGGAAAACCAGTCTATTTCTTATGTACAATTTTTATGTTTCTTTTTATGCACTTGATAACTGAAATAAGTATGGCCTAACTTCCTACCACTGCACTTTTGATACCTGATTATCTTCTGTATGTAGATTGTAGCTAAAAAGTCTGAAAGAACAGAAACCCTTCCAGCTATTCCTGCGTTATCTTCCAAAGTAGCTTGGGAAATCATGGGGAAGCTTCTTCTCTCTAGACCTGATCAGGGATGATGTGCTAAGCAGCCAGTAAAAGGTGTTACAGTACCTGCTGACCAGGTGAATTCAATGGGCATAGGTGTTTTCTGGCACGTCTGCGGAAACAGCCTGGTAGTGGTGCCAGCTGAGCTGCCTGAAGTCAATACACTGCTCAGAGGGCCTGGGGCCCAGCAGCAGGAGGTGATTTCAAAGCGTGTTGAAACCATAGATAATGCAATGCGTTTGATTCACCCTTATTAGCCAAACTGACTGAAAGCTCTGTTTCATATGAAGTTAATGAAGGTAGATGGCTTGCTAGCACATTTCAGCCTTGGGCCTGTATTCTGAACTTGCATGCTCAGGAGTGAATCTGCAGGTCTTTTTTCTCACCGTCACGCAGCACAAGTGAGACTCTGAACTCCAGCCAACACAGATATCAAGAAGGGCTAATTGATGTCTCTCCTTGCACCATTTTCCCCCCTCATTTTTTTGGAAGTAGACTTTAACGTTTAAGCACTTAAAAGCTAAGCTCCTAAATCTCATTGCCCAGCCAGAACACCTTACTAAGGTTTATTCCCCTTGAATCTTGATAACTGGTGCTGCTGGAGTGCTGTCGGTTTCAATCTCAAAAGCAGGCAGCTGTCTGAAAGGGTCCTGCTGAGTGGCACAGCATTGCCCTGTGCTCGCAGTGGAGCAGCAGACCTCGTGCTTTCCTCACAGCAGTGGCACAGCCTGTCAAAATGAGGGAGGTCTTACCACACTTGAGATGTGATAGGAAAAGCATTTTTCAGTCCATAAGACCATTTGCGAAATGTAAGAATGTAGTGATACGGTGATGTGGGAGGAAGAACGGATGGAGTTATTGTAACCCGCAGGTTACATGCTGCTGCCCTGCCTAGGGGACCATGACCACCTTCAGATCAGGTCTTCCTATCTGCTCTCTCCAGTTACATGCGCTGGGCCAGTGGCCTCTCAAGTGCCCTGGGGCCACCTCGCCTTTCAGATCAGTACTGGCGGCTCTGTACCAGGGACGCTGACAGAGGCAGCCACGGTTCCCAGTGCTCAGCAGCTGCTGGAAGAAAATGCATAGACCAAAGGGTTGAGTGTGGGCAGGAGCAATGGAGGGAGTGTGGGGCGGCATGTACTGTTGAGAGACCTTTTAACCAAAGCGCGCATGCACGTGTGTGTGTGTGTGTGGTAAATGATGTTTGCAAAAACAAAATCTTGAAGCTCTGATCATTACTAAAATGTTATCCAGTGTGCCACAACCACTTGAAACTGCAGGTTAAGTTTAGGAGTGATTCTTAAGATAGATTTCTTGTTCTCCTACACACGTCAGGTTCATGTGCTGACCACTGGACATTTTTAACTTCTCCAGCAGGAATCTGGACTTAGTCACTTTGGAGAGGCAGAGCACTGCCACACTTCATTTTGCACAGATTTGTGCTACTCAGCACATTGTATAGCTTTTGTTTTTTTTTTTAAAGGGCAATTCTGAGTGTGCAAAACTGCTCCCAATGTTTTTTTTTTTTGTTTGATTTTTGCTTGAGACCACTTGAAACCTCATCTCTTGCAATTTTTCTGGAGGCTAGGTGCCTGTCTTTTGAGACAATAATCTAGCACAAACTCTTTCAGGTTTTCTCCTCATTTCTATTACACAGTTTGGAGTTCTTTGTTAAAAAAATCTTGCTTTGTTTCTGTGTGATGAGCAGCCCTCATACTTCTGTAATAATTTGACAGCTTCTCCATATAAGGTGATGGATAGTATTAAACACAAACAGTGTGTCCCTATTGTTCAGTGTCAGCAACAGTCTCCTACTTTTCATTGATACCCATGACTCTCAGACCTGGAGTGAGGCTTCATTTAAACCCCTTCTAAGTTCTGAAGCATGTAGCTGGTCAATTCGCCTACCTGAATGCTTTAACTTCACTATTATTCCTGGTGCCACATGATGTTTGATCATTTGACTGGACTGGAGATGCTCTTCCACTCCGAGACCTGCTCTGTTGTAACCACATAGCAGAACATGTGGCTCCTCTTTAGAATCAAGATATTTGGAAATGCAGGTTTCCAAAGAAACCTGAAAAAGAGGTCAGAATAGGCATCATTTTAAAGTAGAATCTTTTACTCTAACTAAAAGCTTGTTGCTTCCTTCATGTATAATTGAAAACAGTCTAGATTCTCCTAAATATTTGAAGATACTAATGGGTTTAAATGAATCTGAATGCAAGGGAAGTCAGCATGAAGCATTTTATGGTTCACTTCTCCATCTGATTTTGTTATCTGCCATGTTAGATGGCAACAGGTTCATGTTTGTGGCTTATGGTTTTTATTGCACTGCAGCTGTGTTGCATATTGTCCGTTATGCAGAAAGGCTTTGTAGTCCTCTGCAGGAGAATCTTCTTCATATAAAAGCCTGAAAATTATTGACCTAATGGAGCTTCAACTGTATCACTGTAATAAAGTCTAATATACAGAAGCATGGTCATGCTAATTCTGGCAACTGCCTCCATTTTAGCTTTCTCGGAGCATGTCTACACACCCTAGCCCAGACTGTGCTGCACCTGCTCCATCCATGTGCTGTACTGCCCAGCTGCAAGCAATTCCTGGCAGAGAGTCAAGTGTCTGCATTAGGCTTGGTGCTACGCTAAGCCATAAGTCTTGCGCAGAGTTGCATAAATTAACACAACTCTCCTGTTTACTGCGATCATCTTGCACATCAGGCTGTTCTTGAGAGATGGGGCTTATTTGCTCAGTGCTGTGCTAACTCCATCTATAGTGAGTGAAACCTACGGTTTCTGGAGTGAGTGAAATCCTGTGGTTTCTGGGCCAGAGCTGATATGCAGACGGTGAGGCACTCAGGCAGGTCAGAGCCATACCTGTGCACATGTGACTGCAAAGTGTCTCCTGAGCACCTTTTTCTTTATTGTCTCGGTCACGGAGAGGGCAAAGACCCTTATAAATACTCCTTACAAGGTTTGGAGAAAAAAGGCCAACAGACATTACTGCTCAGTCTTCTCTGCACTTGCACTAACAGGTATAGGATCAGATTCAGAAGCCCTGATTGACAGATGTAGGTTAATTTTATTATGCATACATAAAGTTCCACATACATTAATGGTTGGCTCTGAATGTGTGTAAGCTCCACCTCAGGACCATAGTGATATGGCACTGCTCTTCCTGGGCTACAGCTGGCTTCTCTCTAGGTAGCCAGGAGTGCTGGTGGAGGAAATTTGTGACCCTTTCTACCTGAGCACGTAGATATGCTGATGTGGGGGTAGGTTTCTGAAAGTGAGACACAGGAGTGTTAGCTCTTTCCTCCCTTCCCCTCTTTATTCGGCTGCTTCTCACCACTTAGTAATTATTTTGAGAGGAAAGGAAAAAGGAAAAAGAAAAAAAGGAAAAAGGACTTTAAGGACTTTCTTTTAAAAAAATGAAACAATATGAGCAACAAAAAATTTGGCGGATGGAGAGAACAAACTTAATAATCAGAAAATCTTCCTGCCATAGATAAAACTTCCTAAGAATTTTTCATAACTTTTAGTTAGGGGAAAAGACCTTTCAGACAATTTCCGTTTGTAGTACTGATATGGGTAATAGGTTTTATTCTGAATATTAGACACTCATATTTAAACCATTTATTCTTTTATGCTTAGATATGCTTTTAGTGTGCAGTGTATCAGTTTGAATGTCCAGATACGATCTGACATGGAAAGAGTCTTACAAGCTGAGTGGTAGTAAAACAGTATGCCTGTTACCTATCTTTGACCTCTAATGATGAGAGTGATTCAGACCCAGTCTGGGGAGCCACAGTTTTTAAATAGCTCACAAGGAAAGGTATGGACTTTCAGAAGGCGTTGAGAGCTCCTAAGCTGGATGCTTAAATTCTAGATAGTGAAGCTCTTTCCATATCAGATTCATCCTTATGGAGCAGCAGGAGGCAAAGAAAGGCTGAGTTGCACAGGTCTGGGAAGATTTGCAGGCTTACAATAGATAATGATTTGCAGAATTAAGAACTGCAGAGCATTTGCAAGTATAGTATCTGTGAATGTATTATTCTGATCCTGCAGAAACTTAAATGTAACTAAAAAATACTATTTGAATCCATCTACTTAGTTTTAAGCATGCAGAATAGGCCTACTTGTGATCTTACATGTCAGTCCTTACAAGCAAGATACCTTTGCTAAGTGTCATTAAAAATGCAGGGATTAGCAACAAGACTCCAAAGTAATTCATAAATGGAATCAATGTCTGGAATGCAGTGAAAAGGAGAAGTTCAACAGCAACTGAAAGCTGAATTTTCCTGTCAGTGAGACTAAAGCAAGAGGTGCATGAAGCTTTTCAACTGTAAGATGGTAAATATGCCATATGCTTTCAGAAAGATTCCTTGTCATTTGTAAACAATCTTTCAAAGAAAAATCTACATTCAACTACACAAGCAGTTTCAGAGATCTGTCATAATGCTACTTTTTCCTTTTGGTGAGCTCATACACAGAACACGGTGAAGGAGCTTAAGTTTTGGAAATAAAAAATCAGTAATGGAATTTGTAGTACTACAAAACTCAAATAAGGAAAGATTAAAAGGAGTTTTGTATCAGGAGTAAGAAAATCAAACCCACACTGCTTTGTGCTCTCCTGAATATAAGTTTATATCTGTCTTTTCTTGCACCAAATTCACATGTAGCGCTAAGTGCTTTTCAAAACCAGGTATTAGAAGAAAAGAATCATCAGTACCAAAAATACAGATAAAATATTTGTAGTGAGCTTTAGAGTAAATTAAGAAATTGAGCTGGAGTATTCCATGGTGTCATCATTTGTTGCTTGCTTTAAAAACCAAGAGGGGAATCCAAAAGAATTTGGCAGATTGTTACAGAACCCTACTGATGGGGATAGTCCTGGTACATCTCACAGCAGCATAAAGCCGCTGCAAGAACTTAGTAGGTGCAGGCTCCTGAGTCCTACTGTGTAAAAGAAATTGAGAGGTCAAAGATGACAGTTGCTCCTTCACATCAGAATAAACTAGCTCAATACTTCTAGCTAAATCTTAATTCAAACTTAACTCTGACAGATTGGCAAGAACTTTCAATATGGAGCTACAGTTCTTTAAAAACCCAGTTGTACAATCCAGAGGAGAAAAAACCCCAGGTCTTACAAATATAAAAAAGATGTTGTAAACAACGAAAGAGCTAGTTCAAGCTGACAGGACAAAAACGAATGTATTCAAGCTACAGCAAGTGTATTTCACATTCAATGACAGGAAAAATATTCTAAATTAAACACAAAAA
>WAAD01039655.1:4163-23052 GCA_013389945.1 Fregata magnificens
CAGCACATACATATGCTCCTTAGCCCTGCCAGTTAATAGGTAATTCACAGCATTATTTTAAACTGTGAATGGAGGTGTTAAGAAGTCAGAATGTGAAGACGGAAACATGACATTCTCTTCCTCCCAGAATCCCACCAAAGATGGGTGGAATGCATTCCTCTGCAAAGTGGCATCTTTAAACTGAGACAGCTTAATCTTTCGGAGCTTTCGAGTAATCTTCAAATTATCAGCAAGAAAGCTTTGATGCTATTTAAAAAAAAAAAGACAACCCCAAACCAACCAAACGTACAAAAAACAACAAAAAAAACCCCTCAGTAAAACCTGATAAAAGAATAAAAATACATGTATGGCATATGTGATGATTATCTGCGATGGAATTTGAACATAACAAAGACTGAAATTGTGGTATAAAGAATAGCTTTTAAATGTGATATTGCATTCTGAATAGCTACATTATAAGTAAACTCAAACTTGTAGGGTTTAGGGTTTTTTCCTTAAATTGAGCTGTATTATACACTTGTTGAAACCATAGGAACCTTTCAGCTGAAGTAAATAAAATGTTCTTTTGCATCCTCAAATAAGACATTCAGTTCAGTGCAAGTTTCAGTGGAGTAATCTTTTTTTCTAGCTGGTCCTGGAGATGCCGTGTATTGGCATGTTTGCTGAGCCAAGTATTGGTTTTCTTGAAAAGGCTCTGTAAATGTTTCTGCTGCTCCTGGTGATGTAGCCTTTTGCAGAGGATTTTCTTTTTCCTGGCAAATCAGCTTCTCTGCCCTGTTGTCTCTTACTTTGCCAGACTTAGGAAATTTATTCTCAGATTTTCCCCTAAATATTTGCAAAAGGCCACCTCCAGTCTGTTACAGCAATAGAATATCAATAACAATGTATAGGTTAACTCTTAGCAGTACTTGTGGTACATATTTAAAACGGAGTATGAGTATGCCTTAGGCTGAAGCTCCAGGCAGCCAGCTGCAGCTGATTTGATAAATCAGTTTTGTGCAGGATGCAAATCTCCATTCAGCATAGTCACCATTCTTATTGTGAGCAAATGTCTACCAAAATTTACTTCAAAATATCATAGTATTTTTATAAAGCACAAAATGATCTGTGTATTTGAAAACAGAATTTGCTTTAGTCTTGTGAGTAGGAATAGACTAAAGAGTATTTCTTTATGGAGCCTAATATACTCAATTGTTATGAAGGGTTACGACAGTACACCACTATGTTTTTATTTTGGCAGTCTTCTCATCGTTTCTGCAATGCGTTCAAGCTGCTGAGAGACTGAGGCTTTTGTCTCAAAGGATGGTTTTGAAGTAGTAGAGGCAGCTTGGGACCTTATACTAATTTGAATTTATCTTTACTTTCTTTATTCTGTACAAAAATAAGTTTAGACTGCTTGGTACTGGCTTGATAATGATGAGTAAGTAACAAAACAGAACAAGAAAGTCTCTATTGGGTGCACGTACATGGCTAAACAGATTACGTTTTCCTACTTGGTCAGCAATTTGGTTGTATCCTACCAATGTCTGCCCTGCCTAATACTCTGGATTACAAGTGGAACTGAGTCTCTTTTCAGTACTAACAGTTATAGCTGTCTTGCATATACAAATAAAGCCTTTTTCAGGTTTTCTTGCTGGCACGCACAGAAACCTGTTCCCTCCAACTTGCTCAGTAAAGTTTTAATCATTAACTCCTCAGGGTGTGAGAACAACCATTTGAATCACTAGCTAGTTGTTCCTTTCTTGTCCACAGAGAAGCCAGCTGGTTTTGCTAGCTATCATTTCAGGTGGAGAATTTAGGATACTGCAGACCTTTTAAATCTTTGCACTATTCTAGGTAAGGTTACTCTTGAGAATGTGTGCTAAATTTATCCCCAAAATCATGTAAGATTTTTTTATTCAGCCAAGAAATGTGTTTTACTTTGCGTTTGCAATTGTATGCCTTGTATAAATCAACAGAAATGTAATTTTTTCTGATTATATATTTTTTATTTTTAAAAAATTCAAGTTACATGCATTTAGTGATGCGATTGTTTTGCCTAGAACAGGAACTCGTAGAAAAGTTTTCTGCCCATATGACAGGGAATGGGGGTTTGTCTTTATTAGGGACTTTGAAACTCTCTTCATGTTAAAAGGGTTTGTGAAGAGTACTACTTTGGTTCATACACAGTATGAATGTGCGTCTAGACAAGCACTTGGAAACACAAAAATCATTTCTCTGTGTATATATCAACAACTTGAAAAGTAATTCATCTTTGTATTCTGCTCCACTTCCATGAGGATGCTAAACTGTTTTCAGGGGTATGAGAATTCAGATGAAGGGAAAGATTAAAGGATTAGGATGCACATTTCTCCCCCCTCAATGGCCCCGTGATGTCAGGTAGATGGACGTGGTTTAAGAGAAATACCACTAAGAGCGGGAGGGAGGAATTTGGTTTTGAAGTGTTTCCTTGTGTGTATACCCACAGTGTGAAACTGATAATATTTTACAGAGAACAACAGCTGTGGGTAATCTTTGTTTTGCATCTCTGCTTCTGACTTCCCCTTTTGCAGGTTGTTGCAAGGCCTTGTAAAGTGTATATATATATAAAAAAATGCTTGTGTAAACATTTTATATACATTTGCTTGGGCTTTTGAAACCATAGAATCATAGAATGTCCTGAGTTGGAAGGGACCCACAAGGATCATTGAGTCCAACTCCTGACCCCCATATAGGACAACCTCAAAATTCACACCACGTGTTTGAGGCCGTTGTCCAAACATTCCTTGAATATGGTCAGGCTGGGTGCCATGACTACCTCCCTGGGGAGCCTGTTCCACTGGTCCACCACCCTCTGGGTGAAGAACCTTTTCCTAATATCCAGCCTAAACCTCCCCTGGCACATCTTCCTGCCATTCCCTGAGGTCCTGTCACTGGTCACCAGAGAGGAGGGATCAGCACCTGCCCCTCCTCTTCCCCTTGTGAGGAAGCTGTGGGCTGCGATGAGGCCTCCCCTCAGTCTCCTCTTCTCCAGGCTGAACAGACCAAGTGACTTCAGCCGCTCCTCATACGGCTTCTCCTGTAAACCCTTCACCATCTTTGTGGCTCTCCTCTGGACACTCTCTAGTAGCTTCGTATCCTTAATGTACTGTGGCGCCCAAAACTGCACACGGTACTCAAGGTGAGGCCGCACCAGTGCAGAGTAGAGCGGGACAATCACCTCCCTCGATCGGCTGGCGATGCAGTGCTTGATGCACCCTAGGACACGGTTGGCCCTCTTGGCTGCCAGGGCACACTGTTGGCTCATGTTCAACTTGCCATTGACCAGAACGCCCAGATCCTTCTCTGCGGGGCTGCTCTCCAGCCTCTCGTTCCCCAGTCTGTACGTACGTCCAGGGTTGCCATGTCCCAGGTGCAAAATCCAGCACTTGCCCTTGTTAAACTTCATACGGTTGGTGGTTGCCCAGCTCTCTAATTTGTCCAGATCTCTCTGCAGGGCCCCTCTGCCCTCGAGTGTCCACAGCTCCTCCCAATTTTGTGTCATCGGCAAACTTTGATACTAATCCTTCAAGTCCTGCATCCAAGTCGTTTATGAAAATATTAGAGCACTGGCCCCAAGGTGGATTCCTGCACAGCCCTGCCAGTGACCAGTCGCCAGCCCAACGTAACCCCATTTACTATAATCCTTTGAGCCCAACCCGTCAGCCAATTGCTCACCCATTGCATTATGTGTTTATCCAGCTGTATGCTGGACATTTTGTCTAGGAGGACACTGTGAGAGACAGTATCGAAAGCTTTAGTGAAATCCGGAAAGATTACATCGACTGGCTTCTCTTGGCCTACTAGGTGGGTAACCTTGTCATGGAAAGTTACTAAGTTTGTTAGGCAGGACTTTCCCCTTGTGAACCCGTGCTGGCTGGGACCAATGACTGCGTTGTCTTTCAGGTGTTTTTCAATAACTCCCAGAATAATCTTCTCCATAATTTTGCCAGGCACAGAGGTAAAACTGACAGTCCTGTAGTTACCGGGGTCATCCTTGTTGCCCTTCTTGAAGATTGGAACAATGTTTGCCAGCTTCCAGTCAACCAGGACCTCTCCAGTTTCCCAAGAGCATTGAAAAATCATTGAGAGAGGTCTTGCTATGACATCAGCCAGCTCTTTAAGTACCCTGGGATGAATCCCATTGGGCCCCATCGACTTAATGGGATCCAGCTGGAGCAGCAAATCCTGCACAAGTTCTGGGTTGGTTGGGAGTTTACCACTCTCGCAGTCATGGTTCTCTAGCCCAGGGCTCCGGGGATCCCAGAGCCCATCATAGTGAAAACCGAGGCGAGGAAAGCATTAAACATTTCTGCTTTCTCTATGTCCCTGTTTGTGAAGTGACCATGCTCATCACGTAGCAGGCCAATGTTATTTCTGGCCTGCCTTTTGCTATTAACATACTTTAAAAAGCCCTTTTTATTGTCCCGCACAGTACCGGCCAGCCTTACCTCTAACTGAACTTTGGCTGTGCCAGTTTCCTCCCTGCAGTGGCGAACGGCGTCTTTGTAGTCCTCTCACGTCGCCTGACCTTGCTTCTACTGGCCATACATTTTCTTTTTTTGCCTTAGTTCTAGAATAAGGTCCCTGCTCAGTCAAGCCGGCCTTCTACCTTGCCTGCTTGACTTCTGACATCTTGGGATTGCCTGCTCCTGTGCTCTTAGGAGGTGGTACTTAAAAAGTGAACAGCAGTAATGGACCCCAGCACCTTCAAAAGCTTCTTCGCAGGGGACCTTACTAAGTAGTTCCCTGAGCAGCTTGAAGTCAGCTCTCCTCATATTCAGAGTTGAGGTCTTGCTGGCAGTTTTCCTCCTGCTACCATAGATTTTAAACTTGACTGTTTCGTGGTCGCTGTGGCCAAGGCAGCCACCAATTGCCACTTTACCCACGAGACCCTCTCTGTTAATGAGCAACAAATTGAGGAGGGCACCTTTCCTGGTCGGTTCCCTTAGTAACTGCACCAAGAAGTTATCTTCCAGCTGGTTTAGGAATCTTCTGGACCTGTTTGTAGCAGCTGTGTGGTATTCCCAGTTGATATCTGGCAAGTTGAAGTCCCCCATAAGGACAAGGGCAGGTGACTTGGAAGCATCCCTTAGTTCCTTAAAGAATGACTCATCAGTGTCGTCATCCTGGCTGGGTGGCCTATAGAAGACTCCCACAACGACATCCGCTTTACTAGTCTGTCCCTTAATCCTTACCCAGAGGCTCTCAACTGTGCTGTTGCCAACCGCTAGCTCTGTCCATTCCAGCCCCTCCACTACATACAATGCCACCCCCTGGCCTCGCCTGCCCTGCCTGTCCCTCCTGAAGAGCCTGTAACCATCCATCATGGCACACCAGTGACAGGACTCATCCCACCAGGTTTTGCTTATGCCTATGATATCATATCTCTGGGACTGGGTCAAGGCCTCTAGCTCCTCTTGCTTGTTCCTCATGCTGCGTGCATTTGTGTAGAAACACTTCAAGTGCGGTTCGTTGTGCCCATCGCCATGTGGAGCAGTCTGAGGAATCTCGCTAGCACGCAGCTCCTCGAACTTTGGCATGCCATCCCGTTGTTCATCACTGGTATTGTCCCTTTCCCCCTTCCCATCTGGTTTAAAGCTCTACCAATCAGCCCTGCTAGCTCGTGACCAAAAACCCTCTTCCCCTTCTGAGAAAGGTGCATCCCATCAGATGTCGGTAGACCCGCTGACGAATACGCTATCCCGTGATTGAAAAACCCGAAGTTCCGCCGATGACACCAGCCTCGGAGCCACGTATTGATCAGCTGGGCCTGCCTGTTCCATTCAGTATTCTTCCCTGCTACTGAAAGGATCGAAGAAAACACTACCTGAGTGCCTGAATCTTCAACCATCCGCCCCAAGGCTCTGAAATCCTTTTTGATTGCCTTAGGACTTCTCTCTCGTATCTCTTTGCTGCTGACATGAAGAACTAATAGTGGGTAATAATCTGAGGACCTTACCAGTCTAGGAAGTTTTCTGGTGACATGTCTTACCCTGGCCCCAGGGAGGCAGCAGACCTCCCTGTGGGTTGGGTCCGGTCGGCATATGGGACCCTTGGTTCCCCTCAGAAGGGAGTCACCTATGACAACTACCCTTCTTTTTTTCTTAACGTGAGTGGTTGTGATGTGGGGGGTAGGCTGCCTAGCTCCACCCGAGAAGGACCTATGTCCACATCCTCAGTTGTCTGCCCATGCAATTCCAGGGCCTCATACCTGTTGTGTACAGGCAGGTGAGGCAGGCTGAGAGTGGATTCGCCTGCCGCCCTGAGCAGTAACCTGCTTCCATTTGCGCTTGTCTCCTGGGTCTTCTCCTTCTGCCTGCTGGCGAGAGAGTGGGGGGTCCTTTGTCTCTTGTGCCGCAGTTGGCTGGTGCGTCTGTCTCAAATGTGTGTGTGTAAAGAGATCAGAGCAATATCCTCATAAAACAAGTCCTGACAGTAGGTTTGTGCTTTAAAGAGTACTGTGTGGAAAAGTGTTTTCCAAGTTAGAAATCTTTAAAGAAGAATGAATGTACCTCATTATTGTTTAAACTTACGTAGCTTGTATTTTTGCAAATATTAACTAAAATAGTTCATGTAAAGAATTGTCAGTCAGAACAATCTTTGAAGTCTCTTTTTAATCATTCACTTGTTTCAAAATTCTTAAAGACACATGTGATTTCAGTTTGCAGTTAATATGTTTCGAACATTACCACCATCTTCCAATCCAACGGGAGCAGAATTTGATCCAGAGGAAGATGAACCAACCTTAGAAGCTGCATGGCCTCATCTACAGGTATATAAGGAAGACTAGGAAGTCATAGTCTAACAAAATCTTGATGTTAAAGTCATTGTTTATTGACTCAAGATTGTTTAGTTTATGTGTTTCTCTCAAGTCAATTACATTTCTCTGCAATATTTAAAATATTTCTTGAATTTAAACTGATAATCTTTGAAAAAAACATTCGGTTAGTATATTAGAGGTTAAAGGCTCGTTTCTTGCGGTAGAGATGTAACTGCTTCGATTTTAAATGAGCTTCAGTTTGTCACTATGAATGCTTTGATCTGACTGCCACAGCTGTAGCTTTCAGAGGTACTGTGACAAACAGAGAACAGAGAATTTTCAAAACACTTACTTCTGGGCAGTATGAATATTAGATTACTGTATGTCATCTGAGTAAAATCTGCTGAGCTCCATCACTAGAATTTCAATGCAGTTTAAAGAACCTCAAGTTCTTGTACTTTGTCAGGAGAGCAAGAGCAAAGCTTTTACTGTGTGGTATATAAATAAAAGTGTAGTGCAGTTCTGAACAACTAATTAGTAGTGTTGGTAATGTGCTACTTATAAAATGGTTCCTTGTTTAAAAGACTAATACTATTTTTTGTTGGGGTTTTTTTTTCCAGCTTGTTTATGAATTTTTCTTAAGGTTTTTAGAATCTCCGGATTTCCAGCCTAATATAGCTAAGAAGTATATTGATCAGAAGTTTGTATTACAGGTGAGATAAAATTTTTAACTTCAAGCTCTAAATTATTTTACAGTGCATTAGATTTAAGTAAAGTGCATCTCTTCTTTTCCCTCTTCACAGCTTTTAGAGCTCTTTGACAGTGAAGATCCTCGTGAAAGAGATTTTCTTAAAACAACTCTTCACAGAATATATGGGAAATTCTTAGGCCTAAGAGCTTACATCCGGAAACAAATTAATAATATATTTTATAGGTATGTCAGTATCTTTGTATTATGGTACATGTGATAAGGTATACAACTAAAAATACTCCCAAGACACTGCTAGCAATTTTTTTAATCCTTAGTAAGTTTATGCCCAATATTGCTACATCTAACAATATTTAATACCAGTCCGGGAGATTTAAATTGGGGTAGTCTTGCACACAACATAAATCTGGCAGCTGAAATTTGAGTTTGTATGTGATTCAGTAGGTGGTTTGGTATCTTCATTTGTGAGACTTTTTTTTGTGTTCTTACCGGGTAGTAGTATTTGTATTACAGTAGTGCCTTAATAAAATGTAGTTCTTCCTAATGGTTGTGGTTTAACCCCAGCTGGCAACTAAGCCCCACACAGCCGCTCGCTCACCCCCCCCAGTAGAATGGGAGAGAGAATCAGAAGAGTAAAAGTGAGGAAACTCGGGGGTTGAGAGAAAGACGGTTTAATAGGTAAAGCAAAAGCTGCGCACGCAAGCAAAGCAAAAGAAGGAATTCATTCCCTACTTCCCATCGTCAGGCAGGTGTTCGGCCATCTCCAGGAAGGCAGGGCTCCATCATGTATAATGGTTACTTGGGAAGGCAAATGCCATAACTATGAATGCATCCCCCTTCCTTCTTCTTCCCCCAGCTTTATATGCTGAGCATGATGTCACATGGTATGGGATATGCCTTTGGTCAGTTGGGGTCAGCTGTCCTGGCTGTGTCCCCTCCCAGCTTCTCACACTGCACCTGGCAGAGCATGGGAAGCTGAAAAATCCCTTGACTAGTGTCAGCACTACTTAGCAACAACTAAAACATCCCTGTATTACCAACACTATTTTCAGCACAAATCCAAAACATAGCCCTGTACTAGCTACTATGAAGAAAATTAACTCTATTCCAGCCAAAACCAGCAAAATAATGCAGAAGTTGGGCTCAAATTGAATGACTGAGAGATCTGGAATTTGCTTGAAGGAACATATCTACTGCCTTTTCTTTCCTTAGAACTGAGATGTACCATTGAGGGCTCAAGAATTTTTTTTAACTGCCATAGAATAAGCTGTAGTATTATCCCTGATATAAAAAGTGTAAAAATGAAAAATTAATCCACTGTGTTACCAAAGGTCTTTAGAAGTGTGTTTTTACTGCCATTATGTCAAGTGTGAATGCAAGATTATGGTGCCTTTTTTTAGTCTTAGTTTTGGTACGCTTCTCTTTTCTACAAATAATTATGTGTTTTACACTCCTTCCATCCTGCTTCCCTTTCTCTACCACTGTTGTTTTCATCCCAAAATGAATGTATGATGCTACCGCTTTAAGAAAATAGCAGAAAGCTGTCACATACTCTGTGCCATCTCATGAATGGCACCCAGCAGTATCAGCTGTAGAGGGAGCTTATCTTCCCTGTCTATGGTAACAAGTAAGCCTTTAGAAGAGATACAGAGGGGCTACTTTAAAATATTTTAATAAGCCTTCACTGTCTTGCAGACAACTGCTCTTGACTGGATGTGTCAAGAGCCAGTATGTCCTAAGGAAAAAGTACAGGTGTATCTTTCAAACAAAAGAGGTAAACTTTTTTCCCCACACAAAGATTTTATTAAAATAATTCCAGAATGCATAATTTTGTAAAATATCTGAACCAGATGGTACAACAGCATCACAGTGCACATAATGTACTTCTGAACAGTGTGTATATTTGCCACTTCTTGTACTTTACTTTCAGGGATAATGGAAGCAAAGTCTTCAAACACAGATAGTTCTGGTGCAAGGCTTTTGAAAGACTAAGAAATGTTCTGGTCATTAGGTCAACTTTGTAATAGTTTGTATAAAAATATGTTTTCAATCTGAAATGTATATGGGAGATTATATAATTTGCACTGTAGAGACTACCTTTCTCTACCAAGTTGTGTGTGTGTGTGGGAATTAAACAGAAAACCTCATTTAGTTGTATAATATTTAGGAGCTAGAAGTTGAAACATTTTGCATCCAAATGTAAACTAGTGTTCCTGGATATGAGCACCAGGGAGGAAAGTTGTTTCAACTTCTGTCTTGAATTAGTGGATTGGGCATGATAAGCTCTTAAAGTATGTGTAGAATTTTTCAAAATACTTCTTTTCTTATACTTTTTCCTGCAAGTCGTGAGTTTGTTACTGTGCTTACCTAAGAAATGTGTGGACTTTATTTGTCTTCTAGTCACTGACCAGAATTGCATTAATTCTGTCCCGATAGTATATTAATCTTCTTTTTTTTCTAATGTATTTTTATAAAAATTATTAAACCAGCATGTTCCGTTAAATCAGTCCAAAGCTTTTTGTATCATTTTCTTCAGTTTTGCTTGCAATTGTTGTCCTGAATTATATGGAAAGGAACTTTAAGGAGAAAAAACAGTCACATCAAATATTCTGCATTGAAAGTAGCTGTTAAGATGTTAGTCTGACAAATTTTCAAATAGAAAAATACTTTCTAATCAGTGGAATTATTTTCTTATAAGTGTAAATGTTTTTTATAACTATTTGCAAAATACCTGAAGCTGTGCATAGAACTTTATCAATAAATTTACACTCAGGCAATTGGGAAGAAGGGTGGAAAGGTGATTGCCTAGTAAATTACAGTGATCTATCAAAATAAAATTTTACTTCCTCTGTTTATTACAGAGCCTTTTGTATGCACCAAAGTCTGTAATGCCAAAGAGCTTTTTAGATCCATAAGTAGTAACTTATTTCTGTTTGAACACCTGGTGCTTGCATGCGCTATAGAAGGTTGATTATGCCAGATACTCTTGTATTATTGTAATATTTAAAGCATTGTTTGCTGTATTCAGTTTTGCATTATTAAAATGGCACAGAATAGATTATTGGAAAAAGCTCAAGTGTATGCTGCTTTGTTAAATGTGGGAGAAAAGCGCAAGCAAGTGTGAATGTTGAAAGCAGCTTAATGTGCTATTGATTTATGTTTCCACGAAGTTGTTTTTCCACTATGTGTTTCTGTTTAATTTGAGTTGTCTCTCTCTTCAGCATTAACGGAGTAAAACTCTTCATTTATTTAGGTTTATTTATGAAACAGAACATCACAACGGCATAGCAGAATTACTGGAAATACTGGGAAGGTAAGTTGTAGGTTTTGTTTAATTAAACTCGCTTGGTCTTCAGAGGAGACTTTAAAAATCAAGATGGGGATTGCAGATTGCTTTGAGAAGATTAAAGTAGCTTCATATCATGTGGCAAAGCTGTAACAGAATAAGTTTCGTGTAAGATTGCAGAAACACAGCAAAAACTTGAACCCTGTTTTGGGATGTGAGAATTTTAAATCTTTTTTTTTAAGTCTTACTTTCTAGCTTAGGATCTTTGTAATTAATCATAGAATGTCCTGAGTTGGAAGGGACCCACAAGGATCATCGAGTCCGACTCCTGACCCCCATATAGGACAACCTCAAAATTCACACCACGTGTTTGAGGCCGTTGTCCAAACATTCCTTGAATATGGTCAGGCTGGGTGCCATGACTACCTCCCTGGGGAGCCTGTTCCACTGGTCCACCACCCTCTGGGTGAAGAACCTTTTCCTAATATCCAGCCTAAACCTCCCCTGGCACATCTTCCTGCCATTCCCTGAGGTCCTGTCACTGGTCACCAGAGAGGAGGGATCAGCACCTGCCCCTCCTCTTCCCCTTGTGAGGAAGCTGTGGGCTGCGATGAGGCCTCCCCTCAGTCTCCTCTTCTCCAGGCTGAACAGACCAAGTGACTTCAGCCGCTCCTCATACGGCTTCTCCTGTAAACCCTTCACCATCTTTGTGGCTCTCCTCTGGACACTCTCTAGTAGCTTCGTATCCTTAATGTACTGTGGCGCCCAAAACTGCACACGGTACTCAAGGTGAGGCCGCACCAGTGCAGAGTAGAGCGGGACAATCACCTCCCTCGATCGGCTGGCGATGCAGTGCTTGATGCACCCTAGGACACGGTTGGCCCTCTTGGCTGCCAGGGCACACTGTTGGCTCATGTTCAACTTGCCATTGACCAGAACGCCCAGATCCTTCTCTGCGGGGCTGCTCTCCAGCCTCTCGTTCCCCAGTCTGTACGTACGTCCAGGGTTGCCATGTCCCAGGTGCAAAATCCGGCACTTGCCCTTGTTAAACTTCATATGGTTGGTGATTGCCCAGCGATTATTAGTTGTAAAGCAACTACAAATAACATGTAATTAGTTGAAATGTGTTCAAAAGTTCTTCTAACATCACTAAATGCATGATGGGTAAACGAAGCATAGGTGATGAAACTTCAGAAACCTTTTGTTTATCGCATTATGTAGCAAACCTCAGTGGTGTATCTAAAAGCCCTTGAAACTAAAATTTTACAACTTAAAGCTGATAACCTCATAAAAACAAGTGTGTTTTTTATCAGCTGATTTCTCTAATCCATGTATAAGCTTTTGGGTTTTTATACATTAATACACTTTAAAAGCTTAGTTAGGTTTACTTTATGGTGTTTTCATATTTTTGCACAAAAAATAACAGGTCAGTGAGAGCAGGTTGCTCAGGGTTGTGTCTGGTCGAGCTCTGGATATTTCGAAGGATGGAGACTCCACAACCTCTCTGGGCAATGGTTTCCCATGTTTGATCACGCTCACAACAGAAAGTTTTTTTCTTATTTTGAATGAAATTTCCTCTGTTTCAATTTGTGCCCATTGCTTCTTGCCCTTTCACTGGGCACCACTGAGAAGAGTCTGACTTTGTCTTCCTCACACCATCCGTTCGGGTATTTGTACGCATGGGTAAGATCCCCTTGAGCCTTCTTTTCCCCAGGCTGAACAGCTCTCTCAGCCTTTCTTTGCATGTCAGATGCTCCAGCCCCTTCATTATCTTCATGGCACTTTGCTGGACTCCCTCCAGTACGTCCATATCCTTCTTGTCCTGGGGAGTCCAGAACTGGACCCAGCAGTCCAGATGTCTCACCAGGGCTGAGCAGAGGTGAAGGATCACCTCCCTCAACATGCTGGCAATGCTGTTCCTAATGCAGCCTAGAATGCTGTTGAAATTGGAAAGATGTTTTAAAAATTTCTAGGTCTACATGTCTGCCCAGAATAGTTATTTAATTGAAAATTAAGTATTCAGTGATGAAAGGAGTTACATATCCGTCATTACTTCAACATACTATAATCAAGTAATGCTCATCAAGATATACTGATGACTGTGTAAAGCTTAAATACTAAACTATGGAGCTAAATCTTCAAAACTGTTACTTAAGTCACCAGATTTTTCATTCTTGGTTTTGTTAGGTTAGCTTTAAGTGTTACAAATTTAGAAGTTAAGTATTTTTTTCCTGAGGCTTCCAAACCAAAATTTCTAGTAGCTAAGTGAGGTTTCTGATCTGTAACTGTTCTGTATTGGTTAGTCTTCCAGTCCATTAAGGAGTTTCACACAGCATGTTGTTGGCATAGAGCTTCTTATGGGTAACAGATTTCAGTTGGGTTCCTGGGTCTTGACTTGTCAGAAGTAAAGGGGGATTGAATTTCATGCTGAAGTACTGGATTTCAGTTTTTTCCTTTGCTAAGTGCAAATGGCATTTCACTTGCTAAGACAAATGAACACTTCCAGTAGGAACTACTAATGTGGTTATATTTTTTCTGACAATCATCTCTTGACAGGATCGCAGAATTTCTTCACACTCAGTTGAGGCCAAACTTGCCCTACAATTCTGCTCCTCTTTGTGGTTAACAATCCTTAAAACATCTTGGAGACTTTTTTTTTTTAAATGAAGTTAATGTATATTTGTTGAGTATGTGGAAGTTGTGGCAAAAACACCATAGAAATGAATGTAGAAATGGGGTTTTGATATTACGTACTGAGACACCTCAGGAGGAATAACCTTGTATTGTTGTTGTGCAGTCATTACTAGTGAAGATTATTTTAAGTATGCGCAGCAAGGGTGAGCAAGTGTTATTTAGCAAGCTTTAATTCTGGGACATCATCTGATTTCTGAGATCTGAAATGTATGTAACTGAATTTTTTAGGGTTTTTTTTTAAGGTAAGTTTGGCAGGTTCCTTTTGCCTAGGTGCCTTCTGTCCTTGCTAGTGAACAGAAGAGCATTAGAATGAATAAAATAAGATTTAAAATAGTAAATGGGCAATAGGATTCTGGATGTTTTAACTGATGTTAATGCTGGCAAAGTGAGCAAACACAAAACACTAATCTAGTATTGTGTTTTTAGGTAAAGGTGCCATTGGCCCAGTATTGAGCCCCATCTGCGCTCACCTGGAACTGGGATGTCTGTCATGTGTTGAGATGGTGTTTGGTTATAAGCTAGGGTCTTGCAGAAACAGTAATACTTTAGCAGAAGTCATGTTTTCACTTGCCTGCTGTCTTGGATTGACCTCTTCTACATCCAGTCTCTGGTTCATTTTTTAATTCCATGAAGAAGCTGGGAGAAATATGTATTCAAAGCTTTTGATAGTGAATAGTTCATAGTGAAAGTTGCAATATGAAATGTAGGTATAGTCATATATGTTGCTTGGAAGAAGAATTTGGGGCCTGCAAAAGACTTGTGAGGGATGGGCAGAGGTTGATTTGACTATTGTATTAATTTTCAATCTTTAGAGAACTGGATCAAAAATTAAATAGTCTCTGGTGCATGCTCAATTTGTAAACTTTTCTGTTGCATCATGTTCTCCAGGAGATCGCAAAAAACATGCGATGAAAACAAGAGGTTTGGTATATCCTCTACAGTAGTGCGGATTTTGCATAATTACTGATTTTTATTTTTAAATTTCTTTCCCTGGCAGCATAATTAATGGGTTTGCCTTACCATTAAAAGAAGAGCACAAAATATTCCTATTGAAGGTTTTATTACCATTGCACAAAGTGAAATCACTCAGTGTCTACCATCCGCAGGTAAGTTTTGTTTGGCGCTTTTCATACTAGTGTTAAAGTAAGTTTGCCTAGAGAAGTCAGGGGGAGTCTAGTCATTCTGATGTGGATTCTGTTCTAAGCTCCAACATTCCCCTGCTAAGTGGCTTTGGGGAAATTATTTAATATATGTATCTATAATGCTTCACTTGTTGAGGAAAAAAAAATGTGTGTGTGTATAAATAAATACCTTTTTAAAAAGCACTGTAGTGTTTATAGATGAAATGCATGAAGTAGTTGATTAATGTGAGAGTTCTTGATATTTATCCCCACACAGATTTTGTTGTTTTACCTTGTTCTTGTCTGTAATGTTTAGACGTACATAAATGGAAGAAAAGTATGGTTTTAATGAATGTCATCTGTAACCAGCTTTTTCTAAACTATGTGGAGAATTTCAGTTGAATTCAGTTTCTTACAACTGTTAATGTTTTGAAAGGAATTGGGCATTTACTAGGACATCATTATTTAATTCAATAGATCTTTTTAGAAGTACACAGGAAAAAAAGGGGACATGTGAGTTGTATCTTGCTTTTAAACCAGCTGTATCTTTTCTGTGCTGAGTTTTAGTTCCATTCAGAATTCCTAGAGGAGTGGGAAATCATACAATGTTAGAGAAAACACAGTATTATTGTGATGTGCTGAAATTTTCTCTGTGAGAGGTTGTTAGACAGCTTTGTTCTTATAATTTGAAAGTTTAACATTTTTCTATGTAAGTTCAAGTACTCAAAGTTTTAAATACCATTTCTTCAAATAAAATTACTAACAACTTGTATTTTTAAGAACACCATTTGTATAATTACAATTCTCTAGCAATTAGAGATGCTTATAAGCATTTGCTTTGGATCTTGCCTCCTGGGGCTCACATCAGTTCCTGTTGAAGAAGTAGGCTAGAGTGGCTCCCATTTCAAAAGCCTTTTTTTCTTTTTTTCTAATGCTATGAACATAACCTGTTGGGGTGTGGCCAATCAGACCTCTCTCTCAACTAGTGCAGACATCTGTGATCACCACCTTTTCTTCTACCTACCTGAGATGGATTGGTCTTTATTCCCCTTACTTCACAAACTAGTTCTCCAAAACCTTCAGGTGGTTTGCATTCCTCATTACTGTCAGTAAAAAGAAGGTAGTGGCATAGGGAAGCCTCTCTTACATGTCCTACTGGATGAAATGGGAAGGCACTTCAAATGAGCTTAGTGTGTGAAACACCAGAGTAAAACCACAAAAATTCACATTGAAACAGTGGCAGACATTCAGAAGGATTTGCTGCCAAATGCAGATATACATGAAGAAAGCTAATTTCTATATTCAATTCAAAGTTACTTTAGAATAGTGGAGAACACTAGATGTAATAATCTTTATACATTCCTCAAATTACCTAGGGACATTCTTGGTGGCAATCATCAAAACCAGGAAGGGAATTGGCCTCATCAGCTGAACTTCCATAAATGGAGAGACATTAGAAAAATGGTTAAACAGTTCATGAGGTGTGCAGTAATCCTCCCGTTTACTTTGGGACTATTGGCCTATCGAGTGAAAATGGGTCTAATAGTTGACTGTTTAAGCACAGATACACAGTCTCATTCTCAGAACTGAAGTTGGTAAATACTGTAATTCAGCCTCGGCTTGCATCAGCTTTGCATTGCTATGCATAGTTATCATTAGTTCTCATATATAGGAAATCCTAAGATTTACAACTGTTCAATGCATTTTTAACTAACTTAGGTTTTGAAATAGAAAATACTTATTAAATCAGCATGGGACACCAAAACGTTAGTGAGTGGAAAGCACTTTCAAGGACAAGATTGTGAGTTTTAAATCCGATGTTTGAAAAGATTAAGTGTACTGAAATGCAAAGTACTAGGTCTAGAAAGAAAACATCAAATTATGTGGTTGTCTATATTATAACCCAGAAAAAGGTGAGGACAGACCTGGGAAGGTTGGGAAAAATTGGTAAAGTGTATTTACCCTTTTGTTGTTCACATTGTCTGCCAAATAATCTTTGTAAAATTACAGAAAACCTGTTGTGTTTTTATTTGAATTCAGTAGCGTTCTCCACTTATGCTAGTGATTTCAAAGTGTGTTCAGTTTCACAGTAAGCATTAATAAAAATCTTTCTCTTTCACTGTAGCTGGCGTACTGTGTAGTTCAGTTTTTAGAAAAGGACAGCACGCTTACAGAACCAGTAAGTTTATCTTGCTATTATTATATATTTTGGAATATTAATATCCCTTTCATCTGTAGACTGTTTAAGGAGGCTTTGGGAACAAAGTATTGATATGTAATTGTTTTTTATTAGGAAGAGTCAAATATTTAACAATTTTGATCTATCAAATTCAGTTTTTCCAACAGTTGTTTGGAATGTCTAAAATGAATTAAAACAACATTAAGAGCATAACTCTTACAAACAGACCAGCATTTATTCTGGTTATTTTGTTCTGGCTGAGTGGATATGCGATGGTTGATCCAGAAGCAGTTTAGTCAGAAATTAGCTTGCCTGAACAGTGCTCTGAGAGACTAATGTTACGATGGAACACAGATTTCTGGCACACAGAGCTACCTACTGATGCAAGGCTTTTGAGTAAGATCCTGTTCATGTCTACCAAGTTTGGACCATAGACAAAACCAGACTTGGGTCTGGCTGCACATAATTGCACAGATGAATACTTTTAATTGTCCTCGATAGTATATAGTGTTTTGCATCATTACACCCAATATTAAGTAGGTAAGAACTAATATGTTTAATCACTAAGTAGCAATCAGTAAAATGATTGCTACTAACAAAAGTGCACGTTATTAGATAACCATTTCCATTGTGAAATGGAAACTGGGATTCTTGACACGAAGTATGCAGCTGAGCAAGAACGCTCTTCTACTTGGAGCTTTTAATATTTGTTAAGATACCAAATCTCAGACATTCTGTCATTCGTGCTATATGAGATCTTGAAATCTTAGCTTTCTTCCAGACATCAGCTAGGATGTTACATGTTTCCTAGTACAAGTCTGAACTAAAACACATCCAAGTCTGTTTCCCTTTTTGATCCCAAATTAGTACACGATTACAACATTCTTTAAAAACTTAGCACATGCATCACCAAAGTACTAAGTTCCCCTTCAAAAATTCTAGTCATTACAAAATAAAACTCTTTGTTTCCCCTTATAATTGTCATATGAGACTTTTTGACATCTTATTAAAAAAAATCTGCCTAAATTTTCCCAAGTCTTTATTGAGGATATAGTGTCTGCTTTCATGATTGAATAATACATACATGAAAGATGCACTGACTTCTCACTGAGTTATCTTGTCAATGATGATATTAAATATTGCTTATAGTTTTTAAATATAAAAAGCTGGACTTCTATAAAAATGTCCTCCATTTCAGAAAACAAAAAGAGACTGCTGTTTTTTTCCTAAGTGAGAGAAAGCCTAATGGATTGTTGCAACTTTTAAACTATATGAAAAGATAAATATAAACTTTATTTTAAAAGAGTTTTTCAAGAAGTCAGTACTGTTTTGGGTTTTTTTTGTCCAGTTCTACATCTAGGACTAGACAGACACTGTCATATTTTTGTTCTTTATGTGGCTTTTTAATCTTTAACCACAAAACAAAAGCATTTATAAACTTACACTTTCAAGGTTGTATTAATTTCTCATCAAAAATACCTAATTTTAAGATTGAGTGCTATGCCAGTCATTTTTAAATATTTAACATGGATTAAATATCCTTTGAAGGAAAATGTCTTCCTATTTGAATGTTGTTTGGCAGCAAATTGCCACAGATGGAAAACAGTTTTTATAGTTTAAAAAAAAAAAAAAAAAAACAACTTAAAAATTTTAAAATCTTACATTTTGGTTTGAAAACTGACATCTTTGGGAAAAAAATCATCATCTCTTCGTAACAAAAACACTTGTGTCTACTCTCATTTTCCTTAAATCAGGAATTGCTAACAGCATTAGAGTCGTTATTCCTTCAATATAACTTTGTGTATTTTTGAACATTCTTGAATAAATTATTATGTAATTGATAACTCCACTAATTAATACAATGTCTAAATATATTTAACTGGTAAACTAGTATCACCTTTCAGACTTAAATTCTTCTACTTATATATTCAACAGATGAGAGAGTTTGTTTTTTCAATTTCAGTTAGACTTCAGAAACATTTCCCACAGATGTATAAACTCTTTCTGAAGAGTTGTGAGCCAACTGGCAGATGGCTTCCTTTTGTCTCACATTTTTATGGATCCCTTAGTTGTCTCCCTACTTCCTTCCCTGCCCGCCCCCCCCCTTCTCCCACCTATA
>WAAD01039656.1:7862-72585 GCA_013389945.1 Fregata magnificens
CACTTCTATTGTAGGGCTGTCTTTCTTGGTTTTGTTGTTTGTCCGTCTCAGTTTTGGTGATACTGTTCAGTATTGGGACTGATGAGGAGAGAGCAAAATCAGTGGCATATACCAGAATTATGTTGCTTTTGCTTTTTTTTGCTGATTTTGATAGGGCAGTGTCATAGTTTGCCTGTGCTCTACATAGGAGTAGGTGTAAACTTTGCCCCTTTCTCCTACTTCCAGGTGAAAGGACTATCTGCAAAAAAATACCGAGGTAGTCCTGCAACAAGTCATGTTTCCTTCTGTATAGCATATCACAAGAATTAGTGCTCAAAAGTAAGGCTAAATCGCAGGCTACTTGCTACTAGATGGAGGAGAAGGAGGTGCTGGGGAAGCACAGCTGTACAGCTGCTCCTTGGCTGTGTGTTACACCCCAGGCAGGTTTAATGGCCTGACAGCTGGCTGGGGTAGCAGGGATAAACATGAGATGTAAAGCTTGTCAACCTGTTTCTCTACTTCCTCACTATGGCTGTTGCCTTCATGATACAGGTTTTGTTTTCATGATACATATTTAGTCCAGGCATATACCTTTGACTTAGTCCTTGCTGTGACTGCAGTAATATCTGCTAGATCTGTACCTGGCAGCAGCTGTTGTTTCTCTCCATGTCTAGACTCCAGGATAGCTCTTCAGCTGTATTTTGTGTGGTGTGTTTACACTGCAGATGAACATCAAGTACAGTTTACCCATAACCTGAAAGCATGGCCAGGTTTTGTAGACCAAACCTGGACATGAACTTCAATCACACAAATGAGAGATTATCAGAGCTCAAGTCTGGCAACCTAACTGAGGCTCACTTAGTGATCCTCCTGGAGCAAGCAAAGAAGCACTTCTGCAAAGTTTCAACTTTTTAGTGCTACGCAATGGACAACACTATTTTTGCTCTCACCTGCTTCTCACGACCCTGAATGATCAAAGCTTTTGAGTTGAAACCTCTTCTCCCTTTGCCAGAGGGAAGCCTGCAAACATGGGTTACTACTGGTAACTGGTGAGCCACAGCAGTGTGGGGCCACAGAGCTATTCCTGTTGACACTCCAGAGAATGGACGGCTATGCTTTTTTTCTTGGATGTGTGGTGCTTCAGGCAACAGCCCCTTTCACCAAATGGGCTCCTGCCCTGTTTCAAAGAATAACTTTAGCTTTTTCCAGGATAACTGCAGTGTCGGACCTTTGCTAGCATCAGGCTGTGACTGAAGAACTGGAATTCATTTTTGTCATGCAAATAAAATGCTGAAGCAAACCACTGACATTTGGGGGGCTTGGGAGCATCTTGCATGCAAAAGCAGTCTCTTTTGTAGAACGAATTCGGAATCAGTCTAGAAAACTGCTTTTGAACGGAGTTCTGAAATTTTTCTCCCACCTGGGCAAAAGGAAGCAGTAAGATATGAAATTAAGTCGTGCTGGCCACTGAATGAGGCTGCCACCAAATGAAGTAAATGGGTAGTGTTCATATGCTCTCAACTAAGAGTAAGAGAAGGATAAGTCATCTTTGGCAAAGACTGCATTATGTAGTCCTGTGCCAGGCCTCTACCAAACACCTCACAGGCAATAGGCAAGACTTTGTTTCCCAGTACGTACTGTAGAAGAACTAGGCACTCCTGGAACTGGAACTTGGACTTGGAGAATGCCCCATCCTTGGGAAGCACGCTTGTTGCTAATAGTCCAGCACTCTGCAAAGTGCTCTTGCACTTTGAATACAATTTCCATTTTAAAAGCTTAAAACCACCATTTTAGCCTGGTAGTGTTAGTAGACAGGGGTGGGAAACAAAGATGTCAGCATCAAGAAATGGTGCGTTGAGGATACAGTACACAGACTGGGCAAACAAAAGTTAAATTTAGGGCCTGTGCCGATAAGCACTCTGGTTACAAAAGCTAGCACAGGACCCTGCAGAGCTGGGAGGATGCATTTCTCAAGATCCCTTCTATCCCTAAAATAAGAGCTTCTCTTTGGTTTTGAATCCCCCCACGGCTGCTGAATTGAGCAGTGACCTTAGTAAAACCTTTAGCTGCCACTTAGCAGAACAAAGTCACTGTCGCTCATGTCTCCTTCCCTCACAAGGGGTTCAGACACAAGAAGGGCTGTGCAGCCCTTCTCTAAAGGCAAAGCATTTCTCATGTCTATCAGTGCATTGAAAGCTTTCCCATTCACACTTATGTTAACATTCTTATCCTGGGAAGGTTAAAGTTCACCAGTTTCCCAAGAAGTTCCTCCATGGACTGTTTTCGGCTTAAAATTTCAGAACAATTCTTCCTTAGATGCAGCTGTTGAGCATTTGTGCCCTTGCAAAGTGGAAGGGAATGTACTAAACTCCCCCACACGCTCCGTGCATTGAGTGTGAGTGTTATCTCATGTCTGCAACCCCCTTCCCAAGAGCCATCCGGTCATATTACAAAACAAGCAACAGCGCTGTGTACACAATATAATTTGTCCTTTTGTACAAGATTTTCCATTGCAAATATTGATCTGACTACCACCCAATGCTAGCTTGTGTAGACTGAGTCTGGGATTGAACAATTGCAAAAATACTTAGCATGCCAGAAGGATTTTCAGCTTATGACGTCAGTGTGCTTTACAAACTCCCCATGATGCATGGGGAGACGGAGGTATGAGGTATGACTACTCCAAAGTCATACCTTCGCTTCACAAAGTCGGTCACTTTTTTATTAAAGGGTTTAGCCTGGGCCCCTTGAACAATCCAAGTGTGTAATCCCACACAGGAAATTTCATTCAAGTTTAGGCTAGAATTTCTTTAGCTGTACTGTGTGTCCATCTACCCTGAGGGAGGGGCTGCAGCAAATGCCAGAATTTCAAAGTCAAAGAGAATCTAAGTCAATTCTAAGCCCAATTCTAAAAGCAAGATTTAGTCTGTTCTTTCGGTCAGAATACACCACCGCAGTGAATCTGCCTTTTGGGCCCTTGTGTCAGACAGAAATGCCGCAGCCACATGGCACACAGCAGTGATAGGCTGTAAATGTGCTTTTAATGTTGCACCAAGCGGCTTTGTGCCAGATCAGGTGTCAGCTGTCCTTTAACAGCTGGTAGAAGGACAGGATGAGTGCTGTACCATGTGCACTGGCTGATTTGATGGAAATACGATTATCTGGCCATTCTAGAAACAGATCAAATTTGCACTGTGCATGATCCAGGAGTGCATAAATCTGGAGATAACTGTGGTTCTGAGCTTCCCTCATCCAAAATGTGAGCTGGCCACTGAAATTAGATAATTGCTAACAAAGAATAGATAATGGCTAACAGTTTGACTAAAAGTTCTTTGCCCTCTCCACTTTCTCTCAGTAGATGGGGCATTGTCATTTTGTTAATAACCTAGTCACAGGCAGGACACTAATTCCTGTTCTTCCAAAATCTAATTACTCCACACAAGTATCTTTTCCCCTACAAAAAACAGTCTGTTGGCCCCTGCAGGCCCCTAGCAGCCATTTACTCTCCAGAAGCCCGATGTGACCTAGCATCACAACTTTATCTCCTTTTCTCTTCCCGGGGAGCAAAACCCCAGCTATTCTGTCTCCTTTAGGCTCAGCTACAGTGAGCATGCCCAACACATCACAGCTGCACTATAAAAACACCTGTGATGGGTACTGCCATTAATTTAGGAAGCTGGGGAATGCTGCTGGTGGATGGTAGTGACTGATGCTGGTTTTAGTTTTGTTTTGTACCAGCCAACTCTGCTTTACTTCAGGGGCTTGGCCATTTGGTTGTGCCCATGACCTCATGGCAGCAAGGAGACATCAATCTCAGGGTGAAGGCCAAGCTAAGGGCACCTTACTGCTCTCCTTGCTCAGTAGCAATGAGCATAGTTTCTGTTTGAGGACACGTGAAGTATTGGTAGCTACGTGGCTGGCAACTGCCCTTGCTTTCAATGCCCCAGCCCTGCAAGCTGGAGAACAACAAAACAAGGGAAAAGAGATGGTACTGAGCAGCAGAGGCTGCTTTTCAGGCCTTTACAGTTGGTCCTATACTGTGCAAAGTTGTTGCCAGTCATACTGAAGGTTGACAGTGACCTTTCAGTGCAGCAGACTGTGTATAGTACTGATGTAGAGTCCCCTGGGTTCTCGAAGCCTGCACAGTTAAGCCAGCTAGCAATGATATAGCCAAGAGGTTACACAGTACCAGAGAAGAAAATGTATTAGTTATCCACCAGTGCTTAGGTTAGATGTTTCTTAATGCCCAACCAGGCTCCTATTAGACACCACCTGATGCCTGGCTTGTAATGAATCTCCTCTTGGCATCTGCGTGCTTCCACTTAAACTGCATTCGGTAATCAGTGAGGTTGGAGCTGGAATCAGGAGTGTTTGCCTAGAAAATTACCTCTGGAAAGGAGGCTCAGACCTCAAATGCACCTCTTTAAGAAGCAAGGCGAGAAGGAATCCAAGGTAACATTTGCTACTGTTTATGTCTTATGTATATGATCTGTCAACACTTGGGCTGAAGTATACCGGGGTTATTTGTAATACAGAGTTCAAGCCACGGTCCTCAAGGAGGTGGCAAACACTTCAAACCTTGAACAGCTGCTCTGCTCCTGCTGTTGCTGACTGCTCAGCTGTAAAGGGGTTGATTTCTTCCTTTCAGCTGGCTAGTTGTAAAAAATGCTAGAAGCTAGCGGTCTGTAGCAATGGACCTGTGAGCTTGGCAGGAGGTCCTTTCTTTGTGGTTAAGCACTGTGTTGGCTGTCCTAGAGCTGGGTCGCCTGGATCTCTCTGTTTCTAGTCTGACACTACTTCCTTTGACCAAGTTTTACTACTGGCTTGTGGGCTCCTAATGCCATATGCAGCAGCTGACATCTGTTCTGTGCAGAGATGGGCCTTACGCTGCTCTTGTAGACATTTCTTGAATACGTATGGTGGTTGTTGGTTAAATGTTATTTTTAAACAGGTTTTCCTGTTCTTCTCCTTAATTAATAAATAATAACACGGTAAAAGAGAATCGTGCATATCTGAGTCTGGTTTAAGGGTGCTGTTGGGCTGGATTGCCTACTTCCAACCTTTGAATTCTTGTTGCGGTTAAAGGAATAATAGCACAGATTACCACTACGCTTTTTCATAGCAATCTCATGGCCATGTTCCTCAAATCCAAAATCCATCTAGAAGAGCAGCAGGTGTCAACCTCGGTCCCTTTCTATTCTGTTGTGGTTTGTGAGGGAAATGACCCCCAATCTTTCTTGCTGCTCATATTTAATGGATGGATGGTGTCTGTTTCTTATGGCCTAGTCAAAATTTCTGGAGTTAACAGCTACAGGTCTGAAATTGTTCAGCATGAAATACTTGTTGACTGTTGTGCATACTGAAGTCCTGCAGTGCTAAGTCAAAAACAGCTCAGTTACTTTATTGTAACTTTTCTTTAATTAGTTTGTCTGTATATGCATGCTAGCCACAGGCTATAGGTAGGTATAATTAGGCTCCCCCCCTTGCAGAGCAGCTGGCAAAAGCATGCTCCTTGCTCTCTGGGAACAGCTTCTTGCATGTGAACCCACCCAGAGCCAAACCACTAGCAGTGTCAGTAACGAGGTAATCTGCTTATTGTGAGTGTGCTATGAAATAGGAGTTAACTTGACAAACGCACGACTTTCTGTTTTCCACTGTTGTTTTGTCCCTGCATGTTGCTTGGCACCTCCTCACCAAAAAAATGGTAGTCAAAATGAAAGTGAAGGCTTATCAGAAGTATTTGTGCAAAAAGAATTTCAACCAAATTTGAGTTTAGTTTAAGAATGCCTCCCACTGGAAAGGGCCCATTTCAGTTTCCCATCTTACCTGAAAATTAAATGATTACTTGAATGGGTCAGTTTTGTTGCACAAGTGTTACCAAACTGGAGAGGAAACATTGCTATTAAAGCAATATTATTAAGGCAGCAACCTACATTTGACCTTCCTGCTTTTCCTACGGACAGGGGTGTGGATGACACCTAAAATGTGGGTGTACTCGGAGGCTGTGGGTATTTCTTGATATCTCTGTTCTATTTCTGACAAGTGCTGCCACACTGATAGGGCAAACTGCCTAGATATGGCTTAGTAACTACTTATCAGCCAAATTCATCAATGTAAAGCAGAGGAATCATGAGAAAACATTGCTGCTGCTTTTTCATTTCCTGACCAGTTTGAAGTTAGCATGTGGGACCCAAATGCTATGACACTGGGTAAATTTTGAAATATCTATAGCCTCTTGCACTTACAACAGTATTTACTTGACAGAGGAGATAAGTAGAAAGGAAACCAGTTTCCTAAGTTTAACAGCAAAAATATAAAATTATTTGATGGGGTAGAAACAGTAGTCACCATTCCACTAGCTGTCTGTCAGTGATGTAGACCATGTGGTACATGTAAGCAAAGATGATCTGTAACAGGATTTCAGGGTAACCAGGACTGGGGACTGCAGTATGTTGTGTGAGGCTGTCTGGGCCCCCAGAGAACCGAGGAGTCTTAGCAAAATCCATGTGTCACACATAATTAGAGGAGATGCATCTCAATGGTGTATTTTTTTTCTCTTTAATTAAGATAATCTGCAAAATGTCTACCTAAATTTATTTAAGTATTTGTTGGTTTATTACAGTTCTCGTTGTGGAAGACTGAGTGTTCAAGAAGCAAATATATTAAATCTCTCATACTTTAGGTTTCCTCTCATGTTGTACGTAACGAGCGATGTTGTAGTTGTCTCTGACAGCTACCATTCACAGTGCGGTGGCCTAGTTGAAGGCTATTGTGGACCATCTTTCTATCACTGTTCAATTCAGAAGTGGTCACGGAAACCTGTCGTTAACATCTTCAGCCTGAACGAGCACTACTGTTCATAAAACCTAGTGCCTTAAAGGCCGTTCAAGTTCCTGCAATTCCTCTGAGCCTGTGCTAATGTGAGGTACTAAGAGCTCTTCAGCACCGATGCAGATGTGCTGCATAATAACTTGGGGAAGTGTGGGAAAGACAAGTGTGCCTGTGCAAAGGACTGCAGGGAACTAAAGAAAAAGTGCCTGCAGCAATTTCTGTTCCATTCTTGAAGCGAGAAATTAGAATAAGGTACTGCATGTACCTCTGACCTTCATTCTGTTTCGTTTAAGGAATAATTGCGTTGACCATTATGGCTTTTTTCTTCTGTCTAGATTTCTCTGGGTCTTTCCTGCTGTGTCTTAGCTAACGGTTCCTCCCTGCTCCGTGCCTTTTGGGTAGCAATTTGATTAATTTTCATTGACTTGGTTCAGTTTTAAGACCTGAAACCTTGGCAAACAAGGTCATTCTGCCCCCAGAAATAGCGCGCTCTGCTTCAGATTAAATCACCGATTTTTATTTTTTTTTAACCATCTCGAAATTCTGGAAAGGGAGGAGTGGCAGAAAGTGTCTATCGATCCCTTGGTAAGTACAGTGGCAGTTGGAAACGTTCTTAAATACTATACTAGAAAGACTGATAGAGCTGAAATCTGTGAAATACAGTGAACCTGCACAGTGGGACTTCTCTGAAGAGGGTTTGTTGAAGAACAAGCGCATTCTAAGTGCCTGGAAAGGAACCAGGACCCGTCTATGCCAGCAATCCCAGAGGTGCAAAGGCTGTAGATAGCGGTTAGAGACAGAAAAGCCTGTGGGCAGAAGAGGAGAGGATCAGCCAGATGGACAGAGGAGTTGAAAGGAGAATGCACCGATGACACGGGTGTGCCGATTGCATGAGGGGGTAATTGGCACTTCTCTCTGCTGCTCAGAGGAGAGGGATCAGGGCAGTGCAGCCCTGCTGGAGGCTTGTTTATTTGTTGGTTTTGTTGTTGTTTTTTTAAACATGAAAAATCCCAGGGAGGTGTCAGGGAAACCATCCAACCAAGGCAAAAGCAAGCCTTGGGGTCATCTTCTGTCCTTATTTTGCTGCCCCAGAATCCAGTGCAAAGCAGAGCCATGGACAGCATGGATTTCATTGTATTAGGAGATGGCCGTGATGGGACTGCCTTATGTTTTATTACTACTGATGTGTCCCGGTCCTTCAGGTGCTTCTCTCTAGCTGAATTCATTGTTTTTCGTATTTTCATCAGTGACTCTGATAAAGAACAGTGGAGCATTCCCCACCTTTCTCCCTGGTTACCCACATGCTGTAAGGGGAACTTGAAAGGGGGCTGTTAAAAGGAACTTAAGAGGGCTTCTTCCTTGCTTTGTACAGCTAAGACCCTGCAACATCAAACCTATCTGTTTTCTGAGTGTGCTTTCCACCCCACTGTCAAAAATGCTTGCATGGCCTGTGCAGTGAGAGGAAGGAATCTGTGGCAGAGGACATGGCTGCTGTGACCATGAGGGTGGCTCACAGGCTGGCTGGAGGCGGTCCTCCATCCTGGAGAAACAGCACTTGCTTCCTTGATCTTTTTGCTTTAGTGCGGTTAAGTTCTGGGCAGAATTTTCCTTCCAGATTCGCCAAGCTTTACGACACTGATGGCAGCACAGTGCTGAGGGTAGGAAGAACTGTGGTAAGAAACACAAGTCCTAATCTCTCCAAGGTGAAGACAGTTTCTGCAGACAGTGTAGGCCAGGAGGTGCTGGGATGGGGCAAGAGGAAGGAAGGGGAAAGCATTGTCAGTTGGTTATTTCCTGACTGGTAATTGTAGAAGAGAGTATTATGGGTTGCCCTTGGTCAGCTGAAGCGGACCTTGTGTGCTGTTTGGTTTTGGTAATAGAATATTTTTAAAGTCTGGGGACTGGGGTTTCTTTTCATCAAAGCTTTCTGAGGTAAGACCCTGGCACAAAGCCTCGCTGCCCATTCCTTTCTGCTGTCCACCAGCCATCCTCGTTTTCTTCAATGACAACTACAATGTCTCCTTCGCTGATGTCCAGTTCATCTATGTTCTGAAAGGAGACAGGGAAAGGAAATGTGGTTAGCCTGAGAGCACAGGAGGGCCCAAGCACGTATCTGGTGGGGGTTTTTTACCCCGCCTTTCATCAACAGTTTGCCAGTGTCCTTCGGGTTGGGAACGAGCCTGAGATACCAGACAATGAGGGATTAAGCACTTATTGAGCTGGCTATTTCCTTAAGATCCTCAAATTTCCCCAGTCTCCATGGTGTCTCCTACTGAGCAACTTGACTGTTGTATTATTGGGGAAGGCCGGAAAGGGTTAAATACGACTGTCCTAAACCAGCTAACCATGACCCTTTCGTAGTCTGCAGGTGTTGCTAAATAAAACAGTGCACGGCTTAATTCCCAAGGGAGATGAAAACAGTGTCTCTACTAATCCAAGCCTTAAATAGGTCTCTCAGTTCTTTTAATATGGAAAACCGGTGACCAGTGGAGGTACAGTGACTCTTCCTGAGATAGGTAACTTTTATCTCCAAGACAAATGGAGTAGTTGCAAGTAGGCTATCGCTGAGCTCTCAGGCGGCTATCAGTCCGTTCAGTGGTGCTGTCCTATTTTCCACAGGAAACCACTTTGCTACCCGCAGTGTAGTAAAATAGAAAACAGGGTAAGAGAGGCTTCCAGATATGTTTGATGCATCAGCTAAATCTAAATTTAATGTACCTGAGTAGGTAAGAATGGACTCGAAAAGTGAGAGGCCTCAATATACAATATACTGAAAGTAGTAACAGGCTCTTTTCTCAGCAGGGTAAATCTATGTGTGTCATATTTTTAAGGCAACTCCTGAAGTAAGGATTTGACAAAGGGATCCAGCAGTCTCCTCAGGGGAACTGCCGTTAATAGTGAGATACTCTCAGCTGTGCTTGGATGAAATTTCAGGCAAATAATAAAAGAGGGTTTAAAACAAAGCAAAACAAAGAACATATAATAAAAGTTGTCAGAATGCTGCTGTACCTAAGAGAAAGCGCACCTTTCCAGTCCTTTCTCTGTTTTCATAATTTATCTGACTATCTGATTTTGTCACGTGCCAGCATTTCTTCAATGTTGGCTACTGATAGCAGGTCCCTTGGTGTGAGGGTCTCTTTGCACTGTAACATACAACCTCCTGGATGCTGTTCCTCCCACTAATCTAAAGCTAATAAAAGGAACCTTTAAACTGACATGTGATTAAATTGTGAAACTCCCATTAGGGAAGGCTAATGGTTTAGCAAGAGTCCAAGAGGTTCTGGAGTCCATCTGAATAAGAAAATATTCATAACCAGTCCATTCATAACCTTATAGTAATGGTACTATGCCTAGATATGTCTGAAGCCAGTGGGAGTTCAATATCCCAGTTAAGGATGCAGGTTGGTCTTTATAACAATGTCTTGGTACGTGGACCATGTTCACTGTAATTCTGCAACTTGCAACATGGAAGTACAGGGAAACAGTGTCATTTATGGGGATTCAGTCCTCTCCAGCATGGAGAGCACCTCAGTTAAAGCCAGTGTGTTAAACTGGAGCAGGACTCTCCAGATGATGAGTGAGATCAAATGGAGAAGAGTCCTAGATAAGCATCTGTCACGTAGGAGAACGTTTCACAAGAGATGTAAGTTCAGAATGCACAATACTGCATCTGGAGCCATCATCCCCTAAAAAATAAAGTTTTCCTTGTGTTTGCAGTCTCCAGAAGGAGGGAGCACCAATTTAGGAGGGGTATAGCATGCTAATGTATAATCACTTGCAAAAAATGTTATTGTTTCATCTTGAGCCAGCATGGTCTAGTGATGTGCACCAAGAACTGGCAGTTGGGATTCCTGGCTTCTGTGTGTGACCTTGACCAATAATTCTCTAAGTGCCCCTGGCTGCAAAGTGAAGATAACACCTCCTTCACAGAATTAACAATTTCAAGATGTCTGGATCAACATAATCTATTTTAAATGCAATACTATGAAATGTTTATTTTGGAGCCTTTCGTTACCTGGGCTGCGTAGTCATAAAGTACTCTGTAGTCCTGTGACGATGTGATTCCAGCTTGTTCATTTACAAAAATGGATGCATAGACTTCGTCTGTTTTCTCTGCTAGGGGAAAAAAAAAAAAAACAAACCACACATAGAAACAAAGAGTTCAGTTGCTTATAAATGCATGGGATCATATGCAAGAGTTCCCAAATACAAGGGTTTCTGTTCTCTCTCTGTCTGGAGATGTACATGTGTAGAAAAGCTGCTGTAAACTAGGTAAAGTCTTGCACAAAAATTGTGTCCCACTGATTAGATGACAATACACCCATTGAACTTCGTGGGAGGTCAGGAACTAGCTGTAGCCTCATCCAGGTTGGAAAAATGTTTACCCTGCTAAAGCACAATCCAAATGATCCAGAGAGGGAAATGCTGTGATTAAACTGATTTAAAATGGTTGCTGTTGGTGGTATACAATTCTAGTAGTTCAGTGACTCACATAGGGCTTTTCTTTTTCCCTTGAGAAAAATGGAAAATATTGTGCCGATGGGTCAGCAGACATTTTCCAGTAGTTTCCATAGTTCCCAGATAGCTATTTGTCATTGACATAACTTTTTTTTTGGAAGATGTTGTTTTAATCCAGCTTGTCATAATTAGGGAAACCTCTTATTCCTTCTGAGCATCTGCCTGGGAGCTTCCCCTGCCGTTGAGGCGAGCAGAAGTTTCCCACATATGACTCCTCAGTGGGATGATAGTGCTCTGACAGTGTACAGAGCAGCCGGGGTGCCTGTACCTTCCCACAGTCAACCCTTGGTTTAGTTGTCCTGCTCTAAGGAGCGCTGTTGGCTCCGTGACTTTTCAGACTTTGAAAGCCAAGCACAGGAGCAGTTGAAAAAGCTGAACACAGAGAGTGTTTGCCATTCCTGAGGGTCTTGTCCAGGGAACACTCTCCCCTCCTGTCCCCAGCCTAAGGAAATTCAGAAGGAGTGACTACCCTCAACTGCTTAACGCTGCATTGCTCTACGTGTCCCTGAGCCCGAGCTGGTGCCTGGCAGGTCCAGCTGGGGTTTGGTAGCACTGCAGAGTCTTCCCTGGCTGAGCACCAAATGCAACAAGTAAGATAGTCGGGGCTTCATTTCTGGGTGCCCAAGCAGGCAGGCCTGACAAAGGAATATTTGGGATATTCTAAAGCTGTTCTAAACCAGCTTTTACTTTTCTTTAGGCAAGAATTGCAGTTAAAATGTTTTTGGTTTAAATCCAACCAATAAAAATGCCATAAGCTGTTACTTTCTGCATAGTCAAAATACTATGTTTTAAACGTCATCTGATAAATGTCTAGTTGTAAGGGGTACAGTAGGACAGTGTGACTATGAAACAAGATGGATAGTTGCATTCATAAGGCACGAACCTGGTCTGTGAAAAACCTTAGGTATTCTCTTGGGCTTTTTAGAGGTAGTGTATTCTACCTTAGGAGAAAATTATTATCTAAGTCAGACTGTGGTGTTCTGAATGTACAGCTCCCCCTTGCCTAGACAGAGGTTTTGAAGATTATATGGATTATTTGGTGCTTTAAACTGGGAAATTTGCTTAATACACATCACATCCAGTTCGTTTCCTGACTACTCTTACTCTTGACTGCCAACATGAGAATATCTGCTGTGCCATTTCTGCTCCATGTCAAAGCTTGATTTAGCAATGTGATCTAAAACAAACACATCTGGTAAACTTATTTCCTGAAGAGGCATACCAAGAGGAGGGGCTGAAGGAGTGGCGCTTTCTGTGTTGTTTTTGCTGCTTCCATGCAGTAGTCCGGAGAATCTGCAGAACCAAGAGAAGCCAATGACAAAATGAGTGAAAGGACTGGGTATGAGCATTCCTTTGTCTCAGCTGTCTGATTCAACCTTCCCTCCATCTGCTGCAGCACTGGGTAGATGTCACCTCTTCCTGTGGCTGTCTGTTTTCATTTATGCTGTAGATATATTTCTCTTCAGTTAAAAATATATTATAAAAATTGCAGCAGAACACTGAACCGTTAGCCATCACTAAATTGTGCAGAAAATGCATCAGATAGTATTCTGTTGTTGATCCAAAGGCTCATGGTGCAAAACTCCAATTATTTCACAATATTAATATGGTGAGAATTATCGGTTGTTTATAAGAGATTAGCATCTCATTGTCTCTAAGGAAAACTCTGATACAATTTAAAATACAAAGCTTGTATGAGAAGCCTTTCTAAAAACTGTGAGTTTAAGTGAATTTTTTTTTTTTTTTTTTTAAATCTACCCCTAGTTATTTTCTGTATCACAGCTGGGTACTGGAGACTGAGTAAAGTGAGAATATGGGTTAGGATTCTCAAGCATAGATAGAAATACCATTGCATGCTTAAGGCATATTTAAAGGGTCTGATTTTTCAGCTGGTGAACACTCAGTGTTTCTGGAAAATGGACATCCAAACTGAACAGTTTCTGAAAAACTCGGACTGAGTCTCTCTAGGCTGCTTGCCCATGCAGAGCACGATTGTATTCTAAATGGCAGTACAATTGTCTTCTGTAACTGTATAGGAGGCAGTATTAGAATTCATTATTACAGAAGATCTGGTTTCAGAGTGAAAAACAAAGTATATAAACCTTATCAGCTCACTAACAAGGCTGGACTACATTTTAAATGGGAGATCACAGCCCGCTCCTTGTCTTTGCCATGTAATAAGGCTTGTCAAAATATAAAGCTCTTCTGCTTTAAATATGATGCCATTCCCACTGCGAATTAGCCATTTTAGTACGAAGTATTTAAACCAATAAATCTACCATGCTCCTCTGCTGATATAACTGCATCCATGTTACAGCATTTACCAGCGTAAATGGATCAGAAAAAGAAAAATCGCCTCCCTAATCATCACAGTTATTCCACTAAGTTTTTTTTCCTTTGGTCTAGATACAGAGAGCAGCTCTTTGTTCTGCTCAGCTGGGCGGTGCAGTAAGCCAGGAGGTATTGCCGAAAAAGACAGCTCTCCCCAGCCTTTTGCTCCCAGCAAGATTCACCTTTGCCCTCCCTTGAACAAAGTGTTTTTGTTGCTATGTGCCATGACTCACTAGGAAAGAGGAAATAAGTGAATGCTATCTGTTGCTGGCCAACTAATTGTTTTATGAACTCGTCCCCTGTTGCTCTTCCCACTAGGCCGTGGCAGAACTACTCTGACTCTGGTTTTAATAGGTTTACGTCTTCTGTCAAGTTATATTTACTGATATGTAGCTGCCTCGTGCTACAATGAAGGAAGTAATAACTTTCCAGGTCCTGTTTCCTGTCATCATACATTGCCATTCATATGGAGAAATACCTATTCTGGGAGCGAAGGTTTGCCACTCACCTCTTCATCATCCCACAAGACTGGGTTGGGCTGTTGTTGCTTCTGTTTCGTTCTCTGCTGTAGTAGTTCTCGTATCCTATTGCAACTGCAACAGGGCAATAAAAATGAGATGTTCAAACAGGCAAAACTTTTTTCTCCCCACCAGAATGCAGCCGACAGTTGCAACCATCGGGGCTGCTGGAGCATACTGCAACACAGCACCTATCTGCACTCGCCTGTCACATGGCTGGAGCAGCTGAGGGGGACCTGGGGACTTGACAAAAGCCATTCAAGTGATTGTAAGCAGATACGTCCTTGGTAGAAAGACATGCTTGACCTGAGACGAGCACAGTCAAGGTCCTGAAGAACCATTCTAATACCTGTGGCTGGCCCTAATTAAGAAGGCAGTTTCCTCCATGTACTGTTTCCTCTGTTGCCTTAAAGCTCAGGAATCAAGGGAGCAGAGCATGGTTGTTGTGAGCCTGGGACCACGTTCTTGATACAATTGGCTGCAGTGTGTTTTGTTTCTTTTTTTCTTAATGTATTATTGAGTCAGGAATTCTTGTCAGAGCTGGGGAGATTTCTGAACATTATTGCCAGCAGCAATAATGAGCAATTTCCTGGTCTGTGCTTGTGCTTGAGTGTCTCGCTACCTTTCATATCTCCCCCGTCCACCTCCTGAGAGCTGATTTGCTGTTTACCCAGAGGTATTTGGGTTTTGTTCTTTCAAACACAGTTATGTTACAGTTCCTTCACTCTCCCCTATGGTGTCGTTAAGGGTGAAATTGAGACCATTTCCAAGTCTAGCTTTACAGATGAAATAGTTACAGATGGATTTATTTATTTTTCATCTCATAGGTCCCAGTGTAGTTGCTTAGAGCTGGTGGCCACACACCCTTTCTGCCTTCTCTGTGTTAAAGCCAAACAAACGTGAGTGAAGTCTGTGATACCATATTATCTCAGTTCTGATAGCAGCAAATTAAGAAAGACATTGGAATTGGGCTAAAGGTTGTGTTGACATTCTCACATTGGGTCAGCCAAGATCATAAGCAGAGCAGGCATGCATGTGCAACTAGTGAGTGTGAAGAATCCTTACAAATAAGATTTTCAGTAATTGGGAACTTTTCTGACCAATTTAAGGGTGTCCTATTACCTTTCTAGATTATCACCTTGGTATAGTTTCTAGTCTATAATGCATTGTAAGATTAGGTAGAAGTGGGGAGCGAGCAATAGCATCAAGAAACCAAAAGGTTTGGTCAGGATGAAGGTCTCCTGGTACATAATGCAAAACCACATGTGGGTTTCCTCCTGCATTTTGCAAATAATAAAACAGATCAACAGCTCACCGTGTGCTACTGTGCAAACTCATTAGCCAGAGCTGTGGAGGTGCTAGGACATTACTTCCAGAACATGTCACCTTCTAGAAGGTGGCAAAAAAACCCAACAAAAAAGCAAGTCAGTTGTTTCGTTGCCTTTCATAAAGCTCTCAAGGGTTTTTCCCACCTATTTCTTATTAGAAATGAGTCCTGACATAGCCAAGAGCTGTTTGCAGAAAATTGCCTAGGCGACCGGAGAATGAGAAATCTCACATGGGGGGCGGGGGGGGAACCTAGCTGAGAATTACAAATTTCTTAGTATACAGAAGTTGTTTCACACTGCTGCAAGGCACGGTTCCCCCTTCTGCCAGTGAAAATGTAGTTTTTCCTTGGTAAATGCTCCTATATCAGTGAATTTAAATCCCCTACGAGAAGAAGAATAAACTGTAGCAGCACAGTGGCATCCAGTGCACCAATATCAATATATTCGATTAAAAAAAAATCCCCAAGTCCCAGTTCTTAATCATCATAGGTGTAATGACCGAAAGGCTGAGTGAAAAACAGGCCTCAGCTTCTTCAGCTCTGCTGAAGAAGTTCCTAGGGTGTAATTGCTGCCAGCTCTGAGCTCTGCGAGGAAATCAAAGGGGTGTAAGGTGTTCCTGTACAAGATAATTATCCCCTGGGACAGGGCATTCATACTGCTAATACTTGTACCTATACAACTCCTAGCATGGAAGATTTTTTCAGTATAAAATTTTCTTATGCCAGTATAGCTTATTCCCTACTCTGAGTGGAGGTAAGCTCTGTTGATTCTGCTGGGGGCATACTAAGGGGATTTTCTCTTTGACGTAGCAGTATGGTATTAGAGCAGATAGTGGAAGTGAAACAGTATGTATGCACAGATTAAAAAAAAAAATTAAATGGAGGAAGAGATCTTTTCAGCATAGATATATATCATCAGCTAAGGAAGAGATGAAATAGGGATTTTTCTCTCCTTTTACAAAGGCTGTGAATCTTAGTTTACTGCAGCAGCTGCACAGAAGTGCAAGCATTCACTCAGTCTATAAATATCTTGCGTTGCTTGTTGAAGTAAGAGGGTGTGGTTTGTATTTGGCCTTGTGAAACATTAGATAGCCTCCATTCTGGTGATGTGTTTGGAGAACTCCTACCCTGGGAGCAGCATGTTTTCATTTTACAACTGCTCTTAGCTCTTGGTATCCCAGTCTCCATTTCAGCCCAGAGGTTTTGATCATTGAAGTCGATGAAAAGGCTGCTTTGGCTTGAACGGACAGAGTCTGTGAACCTTACATCGCTTCTGCATGCTGGAGCAAAGCCAATTTCGTTCAAAATTTCCCCCAACTAGGGTCTTGCCCTTACGCAAACAACTTCCTGAGAGGAAAAAAAGACGTTATTCCCCATTGGGCAGGTGGAACAAAACAGAATACAAAGTCTGTTCGTCTCTGTGCTGCAAATGAAGAGGCAGCGTCTCTGTCAAGGGGACACCAGGGTGCAGTTAGATGTTAAGTTGGCTCTGACTTGTCACCACTGCAGCAAATTGAGGTTGCCATCTCTGCAAGGCAGTTTGCCACCTCCTTAGTGGTGTCAGTTCAGCTGTACTGTGAAATGAGCCCGGCTGAAAAGCCAAAACAACTTTTTTTCTTTTTTGGAGGGTTATTTTTAACCTGGATCATTCAGCTATCTCACTTACAGGGCCGCACAAGGAGCGATGGCAGCACAGTGAAGGGGAAGTGAGCCGCGGCAGGTGGGAATGAATAGCTGTAGCAGAAACTCCTCCAGCTGGCTTCACCTCCAAAGGATATGTACTGCACAACTGCAGCCTCAGCCTAATGGGTGACTCATCTGACAAGACCAATAGGAATAATTACCTGGAGGTTGTGTTCCTGTCATTTTAGTCTTAATGAAGTAGTCTATGTCTGACTCTACAACGCAGTTCTCCAAGCTTACCCGAACCTCTTCATACAGCTACAAAACAGAATCCAAGAATTTGATTTGATTTTTAACATTTCACATTGAATTAACCATTAATGCTTTTCTAATACTTTTCCTTTTAAGAGACACTTTATACTTGATACATGTCTGACCCGCATGGATCTTTGGCCTGTCCCCTGTACAAACATTCTTGTAAACACAATTGTTTATTTGTGCCCTGGATGTTCTTTTAAGAGAGGAGGACGAAGGCAGTCCAGGGCTTTTCAATGCAATAAAGAAATTAATAGCAGTAAACAACCATTCAAAATCAAAACTAGTGTATTCTTTATGTCTTCTGATTTTGAGACCGTGACTGGATGCCTTTCTGAAAGTTGTGCCTGAGCCCAAACGAGTACAATTGAGTGTTCTGGTAGCCGGAAGCATTCCCCAACAAATGGAGGGCAGGAGACATGTAAGTGTCACCAAGTGTGACACAGAGCGTCTACATCCAGGCATATATCTGGTTTACATCTAGAGGGAACAAGCCCAGACTGAGACTACTCCCCCCTCACTGAACATACACAACAGCTGGTTTGCTGGAGACAGCACACGCAGAGAAGGGCAAGCTAGTGCTGTACTGTTGGAGCACTCTTGCTCCTCCTCTTCCTCCTCTGTATGTGAAGCTACTTGGCAGGTGCCCCTACCTCGTCATCCTTCACACACTGCATGGAGAGCTGGTTGCAGTGAACCCACAGCGAGTTGCGGAGGATGGTGATGCGGTCACACTCCTGGAGCTGGAAGACCTAAAGCCAAAGAGGAGATGTGACGTAGCCTCATGGTAGTTATTTATTTGCATTGCAGGCAGCAACAGGGCTGGGGCTCCGCTGGGCCAAGTTCATAAGTCTGCAAACCATTCCGAAGGATCCTTTGTAAAGGATGTCTTTTCAGCTGCTGGAGAAACTGCATCTACTTGTTTGTGCTCAATAATTTGTTTTAACTGATTGCACCAAATCAAAGTTTTGTTTTATAGACAAAAATAAAGCAGGGGAGAGGAATCAGGATCTGGATTTGACTGCTACCTCTACTGCCAAGGATCTCAGACTCAGGATCCTGTCTGCCCATCACACTGAAATCTTGATGTTTAACAGGTCAGTAGAGTACTGGCATGAAAGGGTTGTATTTATGTTAGAGGTAGAGCCAAAACTATCCATCTCTACCTTCTAAAATGTCTTTCCAAACTTTTCTCCTTTGAAGCTATTTGAGGCTCTCTGGAGTTGCCTCTGTTCATTTCTAAGCTTATTTTCATGGTAAAGAGAAGGCATTTTTCTTCCTTCAGTTTACTCCCATCCTTCATCTGTCTGATTTTCTCATGTTGTTGCACAGCTTGGGAAGAGTGAAGGGGGAAGAGAGAGAAGTGTGAACTGAGTTGGGGGAAGAGGCAGATAAACTCTTTCTTTAAAAACTTCAAAAAAAAAAAAAAAAACCCCAAACCCAAAAAACAACCACCCTGATCTCTAAGTTGTACTGTTATAAGTAGAACATCAATTTTTGGTTTTCTCTGAGGTGTGAAAAGCTCAGATGCTTCCAGCCATCTGTTTCCATCTCCATTTGCTAGTAATTATGTCCAGAACACCACAATGTATGCAATATTCAGCAGAACATTCAGCTGGGTACGCTGCCTGCCATCTAATATCTTACCATCTAAAAAAACCAGAAAAAAGTGTCCGTCAAGGGAGTCAGCTGGCATTGGGACCAGTTTCTGAGAGAAAAAGCTTTTAAAGAGAACCTGAAGGGTGGAGAATGAGTATTTCAATATCTATTCCGAACTTTAGGGAAGTGATCGTGCCCCTGTACTCGGCACTGGTGAGGCCGCACCTCGAGTACTGTGTTCAGTTTTGGGCCCCTCAGTACAAGAAGGACACTGAGGTGCTGGAGCGTGTCCAGAGAAGGGCAACGAAGCTGGTGAAGGGTCTAGAAAACAAGTCTTATGAGGAGTGGCTGAGAGAACTGGGGCTGTTTAGCCTGGAGAAGAGGAGGCTGAGGGGAGACCTTATTGCGCTCTACAACTACCTGCAAGGAGGTTGTAGTGAAGCGGGTGTTGGACTCTTCTCCCAAGAAACTAGCGATAGGACGAGAGGGAATGGCCTCAAGTTGCGTCAGGGGAGGTTTAGACTGGACATCAGGAAGAATTTCTTTACCGAGAGAGTGATTAGGCATTGGAACAGGCTCCCCAGAGAGGTGGTGGAGTCGTCAACCCTGGAGGCGTTCAAAAAAGGTGTAGACGTGGCACTCCAGGGCCTAGTTTAGGAGTCATGGTGGTGTTAGTTGACGGTTGGACTTGATGATCTTAGAGGTCTTTTCCAACCTTAATGGTTCTATAATTCTATGATTCTGTGAAAAAGCCTACGGCTGCAGCGTAGCCCCTCAGGGGCTGCTGAAATAGCGCAAGAGCTGACTGGGAATTTTCCAGGTAAATGGTGTCCTGTTGGGAAATGCAGCTCATCAAAGAGGGAAATGTAGTGACTCTGGGCTTGTCAAGCCCTTTGCAAAGTACAGCTGGGCGTTGTGTTAGACACATCCCTCGTGCCCCATCAGCTTGTGTGACAGACTGCTAGTGAACCTGGGCACCTCGTGCCAAGGAATGTGGCACAGCCCCCGTGACGAAGGTCTTTCCAGTGCTGCCACTTGCTAGCCAAGATTTTTGGGCTATGGATGTCCAGTACTCAGCTAGAGACCTAAGCAACGCTGGCACTTCCAGATTCCCCACTATGCAGCCAGAAGTTTGGGATCTTAAGCGGCTTTTTGTGCTAGTTACTAGTTTTAAATGCCTCAAAAAATCTATCCGTTCTTTTATCTACAAGCACTTTTAAAAGAAGGCATTAAAGATGCCCTTCCTTCATGAATGGCTGTTTGAATTAATCAGCGGGCAGGCCACAAGCTCTGCGGGCTATGCAGAATTTAGCCATGTGGGAGAAATAAAGCGTGTTAGGTTGTGGAATGCTTCGCTTGTTTGTTGGCTTTTTAAGAAAGGGGAAAATGTGCATCTTGGGAGAATTAAGGCTTGGCACAATTTCTATGGAAAGTCTGCTGTGCCAGCCGTGTGACTTTCCAGTCCTCCCAGATTGGGAATATTTAAGAGGAAGCAGAGAACTGGAAAGTTATGCTCCTTGCATTTTATTTTATGTGGAAGTAAAGCCTGCAACAAGTAAACATAGCAAAATCATACTTTAACAGATGGGCAAATGTATTTGAAGGATGAATATGACCAAAAGTGTGGCTGATTTGGATGTCAACCTGTTCCTATAAATCGTTATGTGAAACTTACTAGCCAAGTGCAAATCTCCTTATCCATCCTCAGCATAATGGAAATAGAGACTTTTCGACCACCGTCTTTCAATTGAAAGATTACTCCATGGCAGAGGGCAAATATTCTTGCAGGTGAATATAAAGTGCTGTGCAAAATAAAGATTCTGAGTGGCTTGGCTATCTTTGCTCTCAGAATGCTATGGTACATACTGTTTTAGCTTAGCCAGAAAATTTTATTTTTAATCTCCATTGAACTTGTGAGATTTAAAAAAAACCAATCAAACAAACACGAAAACCTCTCCTGCATTAGAACAAGACGCCATTCTGGAAGCTTCTTGCAAAACATAATCTAAAAAGAATCTTTTGTTTGTTCATTTTTAATGGATTAATTGAATTCTTCTTGTTTCAATTTTGAAATTCCTTTTTTAAACTAAAAATGAATTTTCATGTCTACATTTCTGTTCATTTTCTACTGAAATTATGTTTTGTCACAAAGCAGTTATTTGAAACAACCTTATCTTGGCTGTGACAGAAGATCATCTGTAAAGCTAGTGTATTCTTATCTTGTGGGTGAAAACTGGCAACAGATGCTTGCCAAATAGATTGTGCCAGTTCATATATTGCTCCACTTCTCACACCTCTGCACTTATTCCCCTCCTTTATATTTACATACATATGCTGAACAAGCAAGGAGAGTGTAAGCAAGTGAGGTAGCTGGCAGCTATGTTTAAGTCAACTCTAGTTTTTGCAGTACTTTTGCAAAGACGTTTACTGAGACTCCACATAGAGCAAACAGCAAAATCCTTGAGACGATATCTCAGGTCTTAGACTGATCTCTGCAAGTAGGATAAAATAAAGAGCGCACAAATATATCGCTGCAAAAGTCAACGTTTACCTCGCAGGTTTTGATATGTTCCTGTTCCCACTCTGTCCTGACCTTATCCAGCTGCTCAATGTTCTGTTTGTACACGTTCTCTGTAAACACAGACACACATAATAGAAAGCCAACCGTTAGGAAAAAAATGACACAGTCTTTCTCTTTTTCCTCCTATTAGGACTTTGCTCTGGTTCTTACACTTAGGCCTGTGGTTTGCTAGAGTATCACAAGAATGAGTGAGATTGAAACTGGTGGGGCGCAAGGATATCTGGTTTTTTTCCTTGCAAATTTATACTAGAGTAAGGATTCTCTCTGCATGGTTTGCAGATCATCTATAAACTTTACAGTAGGGATAATGCAAATCAGAGATGAAGAGCCTGGGCTGTGCTTGGGCACTGAGTATCCATAGGCTCTTTCTGTGCTGAGGCCTGCCAGGGAAGCCATGTGATCTAGTGTAAACTTTTACATGAGCAGTGAGGGACAAGTCTGAACTCATGAACCGGCTCAGATGCCTGCCGGCCTGTCCTTCTGGACATATGCTGTGTTTCTGGCTGGAGAATGTACATGCTCGTGTACAGGGAACCTGTGGACTGTGTATCTGGTTTGAGCTGGCTGGGGGAAATTTGAGTGTCATTCTTTTGTGCTTTCAAACTTGCTTCAAGAAGAGCTTTTCTTTCCTGGGTGAAGTCCCTAAAGGAGGTCTTCTGTAAATTCTTTAATGAAAGCAGGAGACTCGCATCTCCACAAAGGAAAGTAAATGTAGATGACTATCAGGTTGCTGTTCTTTAGAAGCTTATTCGTTAACCTTTGGTTAGGTGACATTGGGAAACCTGACTTCAAACAGAGACAGCCTGGGTGATTTGGATGGTGCTCTATCAAAATCAGTGTGCTGGTAGATCTTTGCTGAGAAAAATCTTGGTTCAGTTGCAAATAGAGCATCACCTGCTTCATTTGCTGCATCTCTGCATTGCTTGGCTTTGTTCTGACTCTGAAACAGGAAAAGAAACACCCCAAATTAATTTCTGACCATATTTTTTGCTTCTGCCCCAGTTTTTTTGCTGCCTGCTTCCTTTCTCCTTCTAGGGGAAAGGCTTGAACTTGCAAACACTTCTTGGATGTCCCGCCTTTGTGCCTGGTTCTGTTGAATGTGTGCTATGGAGGAGAAGGGACCAGAATTTCACAGATGCAGCCATAGGTCCACTGGCTTCAAGGGAAATCTGGCAATTTACATCTCTCCATTCAGATGTCCCTGCCACAGGAGCTCGGTGCTAGCGTGATCCAGCCTGAAGCTTGTGTCTGCTGGCTGAGTTGGTTTTTTTCCTCAAGTGTTTGATGTGCTTTTCTAGTAGATATTTATAAGCAGAAATAATAAATGACAGTTAAAATTCTTCATCTTTCAAGCCCCTCATGTACTACACAGATGAAAAGAACACAGCCTTTAAAATATTTTGCAAATGCCAGATTATTTCCCATAACAACCTAGAAGCCTAAAAGCAAAATTCACTCTAAGTAGAACTTTTCTTTTTAAAAAACCTGCAGCTTTTAACAAATGAAAATACAGCTCTTATTGACAGCTCTGTACTCCCAGGTCTTTCTGCACAGATGGTTATGACAGTACATTAATGCACAGCTCTAGACATCAGTATAACACATTCTTCCATTCTGCCCTTGAAGACAAGGCCCAGGTAGGGGTTCTTATGACCATATTCCTCATCACAGCTGGTTGGAAAATGTGTAGTAAGCCGGGAACATAAGCTTCATTCTTATTTGCTTCCTGGCCCAAACTGTTTGTGAGCGCTGCGCAGAATTAAACAGCTGACATGTTTCTTGTGAGATGCCTCTGTGCATTTCAAATGTGCTGGTGTGTGTGTGGAAGTAATGGCAATGAAGCACCCTAGGATCCTTCTGCATGAAAGGAGCTGGGTCAGATTTTGATGCCATTGAAGTTGCTAAGTGTTCTGGCATAATTTCAGTCGGGCTGGGATTTCAGCCCCTCTTTACAGCTAAGCTGGAGGGTTTTGTTCATCAAAGATTAGCGAATGCTGGAAATAAATGTAAAGTTCTGATGCTGTTTTTAGAGTCTCCATCCCCCTGCTCCTTGAGATGATTTTTGATCCTTTTTGCTTACACTGCACTGATTTTTATCGAGCCAAAGGGAGTTCATTTATTTTGTTTTCTCCATCTGTTCCACTGTAAAATGTTCCCATTAAAAGTTAGTGAATTGTCAGCTACAAGTATCAAGACGATGCAATGAAGGACTGCAGTGCCTTAATTTCCAATGATTTATTTATGAGTTTGTAAATTTAGTTGAAATTAAGCTAACCATAAGGAGAAAAATGTTGAGGAAAAATATGCATTTTAATGTAAGATACTATGCCCACTAAATGTAAGCGACCAAAAGACAAATCTAACTGCATGACATACTTCTGACTTGTTTCTTTTCTTATGAATAATTTCAGAGAGAAAGCTCATTCAGTTTCCCTTCAAGATTCGAAGAGCAATTAGATCATAGTCTGGGATAAATTAATTAGATAACTTAGTCCCTTTCCAGCCTTTTTAAAAACCCTTGGCCTATCACAGAACAAGATCAGGGTTACCAAAGGAGTTTGCGAAGGAAGACCTCCTTGGCAAGGTGCTTTGGTTTAATTTTGATTCTAAGGGGTTAATTAGAAGGGAAAGCAGCCCCTGGCATCCCACAGAATGGATTGTTCAATTGTATTCTCTTGTACCTTGAAAAGGAAAAAACCCGTAGTTTTCTCTCTAAATAGCACTGTCAGCTGAGGTACCTTTTCTGTTTGCTTTTGGTTGCCTGAAGCACTTGTCCGTTCAAAGGACTGCTCGGCCTCATCTGCCTCCTTGCACTTCTGTTCGTAGGTCTTCTTTGACTGTATTGAAATGAAATCAAATGTGAGGGTTTGGGTTAGGGAACGAGGCTGGGTTGTCTCCAGGTTGAAGTTCTAGGCATTTTCTGTTTTGCAGTCTCAGGGAGCAAACCAGTGCCCAAGTTCGGGCAACAGAAAAAATTCCCAATGGCACCGTAAGGAGATAGGAAAATAGAACTGAAAAATTGGGGTAGGGACTGGCAGCATAAATCGGGTCCTCTTCTTGCAGCCCTGAAATTGTTTGCTTTGTACAATTGCAGCCAGCTCCCTGCAGGGGTGGTCACAAATACACAGGCAGCACTAGCACTGTCGGTGCATCAGGCATTTGTCCAAGCTACAGTGTAGAGACAAAATTAGGCGCTCACATTCCCAGGGTGCCAGTGGGGATAGGTTGTCATTTCCATAGTGTGACCTGGAGCATCAGGTGGCTGAAGTCAGTGTGTTGTCTTGCCCATGGCTTCAAGCTGTGAGACAGAGCCAGCACCCCATAGGTAACAGTCTCGGTGTAGTCCTCAGAAGCAAAAGAAATCCTTATTTGCACCAAAAGACCTCCCTGTCTTAGAAATTCACTTAGAACAACCACATTTAAATAAAAATTGCTAGTACAGTTCCAGCTGTAGCACTGACACTGTAGCAGCTGTAGCTGTAGCTACAGCCAGCTGTAGCTGCCTGCAGTTCCTGTACCTGCAAGCTTTCCAGTTTCAGAGGTTTCCCCCTGTTCACAAGATTCCCTCACTGTTTTTAAAACTGCATTTACACGGACTGAAAAATTACATTTGCTCCTGTAAGTATCCTTGCCTAGAAAGAATGAAATCCTGTTTGACCTGGGGCATTGTTCGTTCCACATTAACTTTCTGAGTATTTGTTTTGGAGGCTCTTCAGTGGGTCCGGCAGGGAAGATTAGCTTCCTCCTTGTAGCAGGAATCGCATCCTCTCTCTCTCTCACAGACACTCACACATTCTTGACCTTTCTTTAAATATAGGTACATGTGATACAGATTTCACCCTGTCTCAAACTGGAGCCAGTTTGCATCAAGAAACCTGCACAAAACCTCCTTGCTTACCTCCATTGTTTTCTTATAATGGGACAACTTGCTCTTTTGCATGTGCTCCATTGCAGACTCGTACTGTAAGAAACACACAGAAGTAAGCATTTCTTGCTTTGGACTTCTTCCTCCCTTTTTAGTGGCAGGATTAGGAAAGCCATTGTCAGGGCCTTTCTATAAGCCACGTGCCTGTGGGGAAAATGGCTTCACTCTGCTTTTATAAATGACAGGTTTCTAAGCGATACAGAGGGCATCAAAGTGCCAGGTAAAAAAATAATCCAAGATAATTCTGCTTCAGTGGTTTCCATTAATAGCAGAGAGGATGTAGATCTTAATTTTCTCTGGTCCCCCCCCCCCTTTTTTTTTTTTTCTTTTTCTTAAGGAGATTAACTAGCATTACACCCAGTCACAGTGCCCATCAGCTGTGCCAGCAGAGTTCCTTCGCTGGCTCAAGAGCTTGATCTCACATCTTTGCAGACCAAACCACTGTCTCACCCACGTGAGCAAGGGTAGTTGTCCATTTTAAATACAAACAATTCCTGTGTAATTTATATTCCATTGCTTCTGGCAAATTTATGCTCAATGCGATTTGATTTCCATATCGTCATCTGGTCAGCGTTGGAAGGACACTGCTTAATTCTCTTTTATGGCTTTAGTTGTGATATGCCCAGCCTTATGTGACAGTGAGATATGCTCCTACTTGGCAGGGTATGGGTTTCTTCAGTGGGACTTTTAGTCCTTTAATCTTTATATTCTGCTCAAGTAAAACTGTCTCCGGGGCTACCCAGAGGCTTGCTTCACATTGGGCTGAATAGCACATCCTGAGAGCAGCTACAGCGAAACAAATCACAGCATTTTGGGAGGTTACCAAAAATGCTGACACCATCTAGCATATCTAATGTTGACTTCCTCACAGTTGCATGCTGGATGGAGAAAAAAGCTTGCCTAAGACTCCAAAGCAATTTTACCCTTTTTTCCAGGTCCCTCTAACTGTTTCCAGTTGAGTTATAGGCTTATTGTTTTCAGCAGGAGAGAGACCCTCTCTCTTTGCAAATCCTAGTGGCAAAGCAGTGGGGGCGATACAAATGCTGATGAACTAGGTGCATGCTCTCTGTCTTTATATGCCTTATTTGCTTCATCAGATCGCTGTGGACCTCAAATCCCAGTAGCAGCACTGGCTTTACCCACTCTCATATTCAGGCTTCTCTGCTATTCCAAGTTCTTGTGTGTCAGGGTTGTAGACACGAGATTTTTTGGCATTGGATACTGGTCATATGCATTTTCATTTGTTTAAAATTAGCTAAGAACCGGATATTGTATTTTTCTCCTCCATCAATCACTGCTTTCAGTGTTAAGTGACTGTCCTGTGTTTGTCTTCAACCCCATGGAACCAAAGAAGGTGTAAGAGTCACCACTGTTGTCTCTATTGAGAGCTACTTTTTCAAGAGACTTAGAGCTTGATAAGATCATAGGGGATGAGGTGGCCTCAAATATACTCAGATTTTTGTTATACAACGTCAACTAGATGCTGTTTATTCCATGTATTTGTAATTCAGCGTATATTGGTGCTGCATTTGCTTTTATGTGTTTAGATGGCTGTGTTACCCCTTTATTTTAGTGCATGTTGGAGATCATGCAGGATCATACCAAAGAAACCCAATTAACAAGGGTATAAAAAAGAGAAAAGGAAGGATTAAGTTCTTACAGGAATAACAATAGTATCTGCAGTTACACCAGAGTGAGTGAAAGTGACTAAAGCCTCTATCTCCTGAGTTCAGAGCACTACTTTATTTCCAGCTGGGATCAGAAAGAGGTTTTCTTCCACAGTCTAATACATGGAGTGAACAGGGCACACTGGGCATGTTTTATAATCTTTTGCAGTATTCATAGTCTATGGCTGGAGACAGGTCATCAGCATGGACCATTGACCCAATCTGTTTCAACATTTCTCTAGTTCCTCACCTTTTTTCTTTGCTCCTTCTGTCTTTCTCGGAACTCCTCTATTCCTTTCAGTTCATCCTTCAGCATTACTGCCAGCTGGATATGAGAGTTTCCAACACTTTCAATTTCTAAAGCAAATCAGAATTCATATACAGTCAGTGGAAAGGTCTTTAAATATGAAGTCACATTTTTCAGGAGATGTTTCTGGGATGTGGCTGCTGTATGACTTGTCATGAACAGGGCAGCCTTGAAAAAGGTCTCCCTGTGTTTCTGCATGCCCTGACATCGCCAAGGGTTCACACAACCTGAATAGGGCTTATTGCAGGTCCTCTCAGAGCCTGCAACTTGCATTGGCAAGACTCCTCGCTGCACAATTGGAGCACCAACTCGGAGTAGCCTTGGCAAGTGCAGAGCCGGCTGCATTTCTTCATAGCCCCATTTACCCCAGCCACCCCTCTTCCTTCTGGGGCTGGAGGTCAGACCTTGTGGTGCAGAAGGAGGGAAGGAGCTCTGACCTCCATCATCACCCCCTGTGTCTGCTTTCCTTCCACTACGCTGCTGGATTGTCATTGCTCTTGGGAGCTGCTTGCCAATTGTGACCAGCCTTGCACAAATGTCATTAGTTGAGGTTGCAAGCTGAGAATTTCCCAGGGTCAGCAAAGATGGATTGAATTTCAGAGCACCTGGCTGATGCTGTTTGAAGTGGCTGGTAACTCCTCTGCATTTGTTGGCTTTGGTGCCTCTGAAATGGAACCCCACATTTTCCAGAAACGTTGAGCTCCCCCACCCAGGCTCTAAAAATACTTTAATTCACCAGCTGCTTTTCAAAAGGGTGTTTTTATCTAAACAGCAGGTGCCAGTAGCCAGGTACATTGTCCTATTGGCTATGATGGTGTTGCATTTTCTGTGTGTGAAAGGTTTTCGTTCAGCCTTGGGCACATTTAGAAAGCATGCTGTTTTGATGTCAGTGGTTGGCAGAAGAGGGAACAGAGATGATATTTTGTGACTTGATCCAGATAAAATTAACTTGAGGAACAAGCCATTTTATTTACTACCAGAGCGTGGACTGAGTGCTCAGCCTTGGAGGACTCCCAGTGAGTATACTTCCCCTCTACTCTCCATACTACAGACTGGGATATGAAAGTTGGAAATAGAGGGGGGAAGAGGATGAAAGACCCCAGAGGGGATGAACACGTTCTGTGCCTATCTTAGCCCAGGTCAGAAAGGAAGATGTAAATACTTACGTTGCTTAAGCCTCTCAAATGCTGCCTTCAGTGTGCTGTGAGGCAAAAACAAGTGCACTTTATTAGTATAGGCTTCTAAGGATGGGTTGTGAATCTAGAGGAAAAACTTTCCCTCAGAATCTCGAAGATCCAGATAGAGATAAAACTCTTAATAGTCTCGTAATAAAAATTGACCATGCTAACAAGCGCAATAGCATCAATCTGTTACCATCGGGAAATGCAATAAAATGCTCCATGAAGCAAGGAATTGCACTACTCCTTATGTGCATCCTCTTTTTTAATCCCACTGTATTTGTGACTGTGAATGTTAACAGACGTTTCTCTATTCTTGCGCCTTGCCAATGGATACAAGTCAACAGTGAAATAAAGACAGTCAAGGGGAATTGGGTTTTGGAGCACTAGTCTGAAGGGTAGAGCAAAACCAGCTCCACCCTCTGTGTTGAATGCAGCACCAGCAAATTTTTCCTCCTCGGTCACCTTTGAAGCTAGAGCAGCTCTGCTATGCAGCATCCTCCATACTATGCTTTCTGAGCACCCCCGTGTGGTACAGCTCGCTCTCCTTTAAAAGATTCACAAATGGTGCAGAGAACCTACAGAGACTTTGAAACCCTGATGCTCCCAGGGGTTTTGGACATCCCAGAAGTACAGCATAAATAAACCGTGCTGTGAAATCAGGCCTCGGTACTGGGATGTGAAGTCCAGCATGGAGATGAGCAAAAAGAGATGTTGTGCTGCTCATCTGGATGGACCAACACAACTAAGTTGGTCCTACAATGTAGAGTTGCAGAAGGGCATGAAAGGGTAACGACAGATGACCTGATTTCCTGGTTTTTGGCAAGCCAGAGTCCATTTTAAGAAAGCAGCAGAGATACCCGTGTAGAAGTGATGGGAGAGGAAAAAGCCTAGTCTGTAAGAGGCGTTTTTGACTTAACAATTTGCTCTAGCTCCCAGTTTGCAGGCTGGCAGGGCATTTGTACATGCAGAAGCCAGGGCTGTGGTATGATTTGGAGGTTTTTCAGATTTAGAAATCATCTCTTCAAGACCCAGAGTGTGTTGTTCCCTGAAGGAAACAGTCCTGGGATCTCCATGGAGCCCTGGTCTACCCCAGGCGGGCGCCTGGGAAAAAGTCTGTTAATGAAGACCCTAAAATCTCCCTGGCTGAAGCCTGGCTACTAGGAGAGCCCAGAAGAGGATGCGTATCACTTCCCAGCCATGTGCGACTGCAGATGGGTAGGGAAATCCTGGATCTCTTGGGCCGTTTCAGGAGTCTTAAGAGACACATGAAGGATCCTAATTGCCCTGTGTTAATTTAGGCTGGACATCTGTTTCCTAATCAAAGCTTGCTCTCCCAGTAGCAAGGCTGCCTTGCCAGGCATAAGAAAAATGTACAGGCGAGGGGAAAGGCTGGGCCTGTCCTCAGCAATAACTGCCTTGTAATCCACTTCCAAATCTGAATTTGTACAAATATAAGGAAGACTTTCAGCCAGAAAAGATGAGTATTGAGCCAACTGTTTGATTCTTTCAGCTTTCAACTAGATTTGTTGTGGTGAATATCCTGAGATAAGTCAGGGAAAACATGCTGGATTGAGTATTTTTCAGTATTGTCCTAATAATACTTAAACATGTTGAAAGCTCATTTTGCAAAAAATGAGTCCGGTGTGACATTTTGATGGAAACTAAATTTTCACAACACAAAGGAAACAAACAGTATTCTTTCCAGCTAAGTTACTTAAAAGCTTGAAATTAAAAGACAAGTTGAAGATCAGCAGCAGAGATAGCTTTTTCCTCAGCTAAAAGCTCTAATGGATTATTTTGAAAAATTAGGTATATGCAAGGAATAAAATTTGCTTTTTTAGTGTGGATTTTCCAATAGGAGGTGGGGAAGGTGCAAACAACTTCATGCCTGAAATAGGTAAATACTGGAATTTTAAAAACAGAGGACGCTTGCAAACTGCACATACTGTTTGCATGCTGCGTTGATCTATTGTTCCCAGAGCTTTTTTTCCTTTGCTGTTGGTGATTCAGGTTATGCAAAGACTGGCAAAATTGCTGTAGCGGATACTGAAAAATAGCACTTTCTCAGTACATATCAAGGACAAAAGCACTTTGCTGCTTTTTTGGTTTCCAGGCATCTGAGCTACCAGAGTAGTTCATGATCATAAGCCATACATGAAGCTTTTCCCCTTTTTGCTGGCTCACTGTAAGGATGAGTCTGTCTTCTGGTATAATAATGCATCTGGCTATGAGCTGTGGAGAGACCGTTTTGCCCCCTCCATGGTCTCTAATGGCCTTCGCAGAAAGCTCTGGCCTTTTGCTCCTCGTATGAAAGATTTGTCCAGCCAGTTCCCTAGCTGCTGACTGGGGCAAGGCCACAGTCCATAAGTAGATTGAAATAGACTCAAGCCATTTCCTTCCTTATTTTTATAATAATTTTCTAAAATCAGTGAATTGGATCCCTCATCCTTATAGGGCTTAAAGGAGTAGCAAATATGTCATTGTGCCAAGTTATGTGTGGGAGAGAATAAATAAATCAGATTTTGACCCATGGATCCATCAGGTATTCCTTTATGACTTCTGGGCTGTGGGAATGTGCTGGCTGCAGCAGCAGTGCTATAGGTTAGCTCCTCGTTGCTGCTAGATGCTCTGATTATATTGGTGAAATATATCATTTCAGTGCTTTGGAGGGTTTAATGGAAGCAACTCGTGTAGCAGACATACAAGTGAGTTTTAATTTTGTCTGTGCTGTTTCGTATGTACAGTACCTATTACCTATTTCTTCTGGGTGGGTTTGACTTTCTAATAGGATTGATAAGGGCTTTATTCTGAAGCATCCAAAGTGAGGATGTCTTGCTCTCATGGACACTTTAAAAGCATGTTTTAACCTCGCAGTATATTATGCTGCTTAGCATTGTGGTAGTAATTGATTTTTTGTTTGTTTGTTTGTTCTGTGGCCAAATTAGAAAACCTGGGGTTGAAAAGAATTCAAGTAAAGCTAAAAATTTGCAATTTGCCTCTTTTCTTTTTTTTTTTTTTTAATGTTTTTAATTGCTCACTTCTGACATTTCCATGTAAATTCTGGAAGACTGTTAAACCACTCCAGCTAAAGACAGAGCACCAGCCTTCCCTTTGGGCATCCCTACATGGAGCCTCCTGCAGATGTCTTGTTGAAAATAGGTTTGGACACAAATTTACTGTGCATGTTTGTTAAATGACTCCCCCTTGGACATTTAAAGATTGGATTTGTCAAAATGAATTTCTGGTGGAAACAGGATTGACTTTGAATCCGGAATAACGGGGACCAGATAGAGCCTGTGCAACGGCCACTCTGCAGCAACTTCTGGTGATTTTTGCCATCTAGTGGCTAAAATATTCTTACCGTTTTCTGGGATACCAACCCTGGCTGCTGCCTTCATTTGCTGTAGTCTCCTGCCACTCAAGTACAGCGGAATTCAGCTGCTCTTGTAACATATGCATGTTTCAGTGTTCGTTTTTTCAAGCGGAGGGGGAGAAGGAGAATAGCAGAGCTTTTAGAGGAACAGGGGAACCGAGGGAAGAAGCTCATTACAATGAAGCTCACCCATTGCTTAGCATTCTTGCTCTGTAGATTGCAAAATACTTTTGAAAGTGAACTTATCCAAATTTACCCAGCACACCAAAGCTGGAAAGGCAACCCTGTCTCTCTACGGCACTGACCGCTAGTCCCTGTGGCTCTCCTCTAACAGGATAAACATTTACAGAATGCATCGTTTGAGAGCTTGTTTTGATTTTTCTCCCAGCAGAACCTGTCCCCTGCTTTCAAGGCAGACAATGCACCCTATATTTGAGCAGAGGTGCCTTGTTTGGCACTCACCCACCATCGCAGTACAGGCATGAGGAGTAGTGGGGAACCGCTGCATCTGATCATAAATCCATTTTACTCACCCACTGTGCAAAATTACCCTATAGTTGGTTAGGAAGGGGACTCGATTGGAACAGTGTGGGATGACAGCACTTCAAAGTTAACTTGTCCTAGCTGCTCTCTGTGTTTGCTTTCTCTCTCTTCATTTTTGGACCTTGTTTTTGCTAGAGAACTGGGCTGTTGCTGGAGAGCGGGCTGCTCTGGGCAGTCCTACATGACATGAGGACCACCAGGAAATGTACCGTAGATAGGGCTCTGGTACCTTCTGCTTCACAGTCATCAAAAGCTGAATTTTATGGCACCGGAGATGTAATTAGCAGAGTTCTATCAGTGGCAGTGCTTAGGTCACAGGTATACTCACTATGTACACTGTTGCACCACACTCTTTCTTTTGCAACTGTAGGCTTGATGGTTTAGGTGGGTTTTTTCAGTACTTTGCCTTTTCACTCAATTAGAGACTGGTTTAACTGAGTAATTCAAAGAGTCCCTTTACATCTTGTACACAGGAAGGTAAAACAGGCTCTTCTAACCGGAAAACCACAGCTTTTTTTAAAATTTTCTTTCTTTTCTACCTTTGTTTGGTGAATAAAAGTGTGAAATAACCCCACCTTCCTTTCTGGTAGGTTTCCGTTTTAACATCAATATGATCTACAATGTTCTGTTCTTATTGTAGTTTTTTAAAATGTTCTTTCTGAAATTGAGAGAAGTCTCTGCCAGATGAACTCTACAGACCACTTTCCAGCATCCCTGTTCACCCTCTGCCTCCAATAACTTAGGTCCTGATAACATGGTTATGAAACCAACCCAGTGCCAGCCTCCTCTGAGGCCAAGGTTAACATCTGTCTTTCCTCCTGCCACACAGGGAAGACCCAGTGTGGTTTTACCAACATTTCTTTCTGTGAAGCCCAGTGGTAGTAGCAAAGTGTGGGGGAAACAAGTTCAGAAGCATCTGGTCTCAAATAATTTGCACCTGGGACTCTGCATTGCAAAAAAGAAAAGAAGGGGGAGGTGTTGTGCTCTTTTAACAGCGAGGTAAGTCACTACCAATTCCTAGGCCAGGCACATAGCAGAGTATTTCGCATGAGAATCATGTCTAACATTGCTTAGTGGGAATGTGGTGAAAACATCAGAGAATTAATTTTGATGGGATGTTTTCTTCTTGTTCTCAGAGGAGCTATAAACAGAAAGGCAAAACCACTCAGTGCAACTGGAAAGATTTCTGTACAGGTCCCAGCTGCAGTGTGATGTCTAAGCCACCTGTAGTGGAGAAAAGGCGTGAGCAGCACCCTTTCTCTGACCATGGGAGTCCAAGTTCCTGTCTGTCTATAAATTAGTGATAGCAAGGCTAGCGTGAGTAGTCATATCAGCTATTAGGGGAGGCTTCACTGTGCAGCAGGCTGGGCTTAGTGTTAGGTTGGGTGTAGCCTATCTTTCATGAAAGTAGCAACAAATGTGGAGGGTTCCTCTAGTGCTGTGGTGTGTCTGTGTACACGTTTTGCTTCTGGTACTTGGATCTTTTCAGATATGTGTTAAAAGCGGAAGCAGCCCCAAACTGAATGGGAAGGGGGCTGTGTCATCGCTCCCAGGCCTGGTTACTGGGAGCACACACACATCAGCCCAGACTTTGCTGGGGCAGAGGAGCAAAGGGGATGGCATCTCCATGTACCTTCTCTTCCCTGTAAATCTGAGCTCATATACTACAAATTAGACCCCTTGTGACTCCAGATTGACCTATGCCATTCAAATCAAAGGATAAAACAATCAAAACAACTTTTGTACCTTTAACATAAACCTAAATTTCCTCATGTCTCCTGGAAAGAGAGCAGCACTGCTCAAAAATGCCTATCCTCATCACCGGAGAGCTTATCTAGATTGGATTTAACAAGAACTGAGCAGAGGCTTAGGTATTTCAGAGTACGTGCTTGGGTCCACTTTCACAGGGTCCTGAAAATTTGAAATACAAGTGTATAAACTCTGTGTGGGTTCAGGGCATTTGAGTGGAGAATAACTAACCATGGAAGGATGTGACCTTCCAAAATGACTTTTAGCTTCAGTTCAAAAATGCCTGCTTTGTGTGAATAATACAGAGGATTCTGTATATTAAGTGACAGATGCACTATATTTATACGCAGGAAGCAGCAATTGGCATTTTGTTACAGATGCCCTCACCTCACGCTCACTGAAATATTCTATTTCAGGCATTGCAGAGAAGGGCAGAGCAGACACGGACTTGAAGGAACTACCCTTTGCTGAGGTCTGAAGGAGATGGTAGTGGAAAAGAGGGAAGCAAAAAAGTAGGAAATCACATACATGAGAAGAGACAAGCAGAGCAAATGACAAAAATAGCTGTTGTCAGCCTAGGCAGAATTTAACCAGCTACTGTGTGTTTGCATCAGTTATTTTACAGAAGAACTGAGTTCCCAGAGGCTCTATTTCAGCTGAAGCTGAGGATGTATCTGAAAACTGGGCTCTGTAGTATATTCTGTTTTCATGTTGTTCTGCTGAAGCGTTGCCCAAAGCTACTGCATGGAAATTCCCAGTCACCTTGTAGCCTGAAAGGTGTTTCCTCTTAAAGGCATGAGCTCTGCTGAGAATCATCTATAGCGTGTCGAGGCATCATTACTGTGTGCGCTACCAGCAAAAACTTGCAAACTTCATCTCAGTTTGTAACTCAGCTGAAAATCTCATTTCTGTGCATCCTCTCCCATGTGAGCAACACAGAATATGGAGAGTACAAAACTATACCGCAGTTTAAACTTCATGACCTGTAGTTCCCTCTCCCCCACTGGATATTGGTGTAACCTGGCATTTGCCAAGAATACATAGCTGTAACTTTGTATTAATCTTTTTCATAATTTCTTTTATGATTAGAGACTATGAAATTGTGATTCAGATTTTTTGGTAATTAAAAAAGTGGGATAAAAGAGCTTGAAAATTAGTATAAGGTGGGAATGAAGACATTTTAAAAATACACTTTAGCCCTGACTTGTGATAGGTGAGCTCCAGAGCTCCATTTCTGTGCAGCATCCATCCTTCTGCCCTGACTGCTGCAATCCTCACGCTTTGCCCACTCCTCAAGGGCTGCCCTGCCCTCTCCTAGGTCTGACCCACTCAAGAGGTACATTTGCAATTGATATTCTCTCATGCTCCCTTCCAATACCTGTTCTCCTCCCAGTGCTTTCACTAAGACTCCCCAGCTACCCATATTCCCAGGCATAGCCTGCATCCATGACTCTGCTGGCACATCCAGGTGATTAGCTTGAAAGAAGCAGGCAGCCTTTTCCATAGTTTTGGTGTTATTATGGACCTGGGTGTGTTTGTAAGAACCAGAACAGGCAGTGGCACTGCAGCTGACCAGTGCAGACGTGCGTTGAGGAACCTCACTGTTAGGAAGCTATTCTGCCTTTGTCATGTGGGTCTGATCTAACACAGCAAGTGTGGGGAGGTGAGCTAAAAATCAACAAAGAAAAAGGCACTTCTGCACTTAACAGGAAAGTACATTGCTTTACCTTAAGACTCAGTGGATGCTAAAATGTTTGGGGTTTCAAATACAAAAAAGACATAAGCAAACGCCATTGGGGGCTATTACATACAAAGCTGCTGGTGTGGCAGCCCATGAACTACCAATTGCTAAGGCTAGAAGATTATTTGGGAGAAATATCCTCATATGCTTGCCCTGTTCTTCTATTCTTCCCTTGGGATCTAGTGTTGGGGACAGAATATTAGGCTGAAGGGATCTTGCTTTGAGCCTGTGTGATCCTTCTTGCATCCTTCTGTACATTAGAATGAACTTGCCAAGGCCTATAGCAACTGCTGAGTTAGATCTGTGTCATGGGTTGGAAAAAGGATCTCTCTGTTCCCCATAGGAAGTAGTTTCTATCAGCTGCAGTGCTCGAGGCAAGGCCAAGCAGCCAGAATGCCTAAATTTGCTTGAATCAGGCTGGACTATTGAATGACTGTGTGCTTTGGCTGCTAGGCAGCACTTATAGGGAACTTTTATTTCTTGAGCTGGAAGCTGGAGTGTTTGTTTGCTATGCCCATGGTAACCAGCACCAGCTTCTTTTAGAAACCCTGTCTTTGCTTTTTTTAAAAAATAAAAAATAAAATAAAAAGTTGTTGCGGCATGTCTGCCTCTCTGATTTTAGATGTTGTTAGAAATTTTTCTACAGCTGTAGGCTGGCCATGGCCATTTCCAATACCGGTTTGAAAAAGAGCAGCGAGGACCTCACTGGAGTTGTCACACCTCCAGTAGCAGTGCTAAAAACTTGTCCCCTGCTAGCTCTCAGGTGAAAGTGATTTCTCACATCTCTGGTGCTAAGGAGTCTGCAGGTGGAGACACAGCATTGTCCTTTTTTCCCACGTCACGATGTTGTGTCGCTGCTGATACTCAGTAGTGAAATGTCCTACTACAGGGTTGGCTTGTAGTGGTCTCTGCCAAGCGCGAGCAGTGCCGGGCCCTGAGGGGTCAGTTCTCCGTCAGAGGAGCTGTAACAATGCTGAGGGGACAAGCTCTAGGCAGCATATAGGATGGAAACCTGATGGCTGCTGTCACCTAGATTTTTCTCAAAGCAATGGAGAGTGGTCCCAGAGTTGCTGTTACATTTCAGCGAGCTTTCCCTACTATCTTTCTTTTGAGTCAGCAGTGTATTTCCTCAACTGTGTCTTTCAGTAAATAAAAATGGGCAGTTGAATATATTTATACATTTAGCTGAGTTCAGCAATTTGTTCCAGCTGAAGCAAAAGTTTGGGGGAGAAGGGGAGAGCCTGAAAAAATGTTGAAATTGTTCTTTTCTTTGATTCAAAACTAAAAACTTTTAAAATATGGGGGAGGCTTGGGAGAGAACTGTTTTCTACAGTGATGGCCACTACCTGGTACAATGTGCCATAGACTTCTCCAGGCTTCTCCCCGTTTGCTTGTATTTACTCATCACGCTTATTCTCTTTGCCTTGTTTCGTGCCGCTACTGACTGTGCTGAAGAAACAACCCGGGCAGTACCTCCCCACTGCTGCCTAATTTCTCCCTTGAGCAGGCCCTCTTCTCTCCAAGCACAGGAAGCAACAGAAAGGTGGGGTTTTTTTCTCTATGTTTTTTAACCTCCAAGGATTTAAGGTCAGAAGAGCCGGGCAGCTGCCAGGGATGGCATTTCTGGAGCTGGAAAGAGCTGTTCACACTGGTACTAGGAGGATATAAGCACGTGAGGCCCCTCTGGGCTGCCCATCACATGTGGTGGTGCCACCGTTTCCAGATCAGCGGAGTCGGCATTGGCTGGCGGTGTGGGTTTGCCATGGACAGTTTGCCAACAGGCCCCTGTACGGGGACTGCTGCTTGCTCCAGCTTTGAGCTGCTTTTCTCCTGCTCTGCTTTCCATAGCAGCTACAGAGCATCGCTTTGACATGGTGGAATGATGGGAGGTTTCTGCAGTCAATTCATTTGTTTCAGAAGTTGTGCTAAACAGAATTAATTGGCCTTGCAGTTGTTTCTCTTAAGGTCTTCTGGGAATTTTCTGATACTGGAAGTTTTTGGGTGGCTGTTGCAGATGGATTTTCTACTTTCTCTTTATTGACTTTTTGAAAGGGTATCGGGTACCTTCCTGGTAGTGAGAACTACTGGGGTGTGAAATAATTTCCCAGGAGAAGTGACAGAAAGCCTCTAGTATCTGAGATGTTTAAAAGATGACTGAATTTAAGACTAGAGGATAATAATTTTGCGTTAGCAAGAAAATGAGTGATCTAAAATTAGTAATTCCTGCTCCTCCGCAATACATAGCATGGCACAGGAAGTTCTGTAAAATGTTCTGTAAAAAAACCTGAAAGATATTTTTATTCCTGGTGATTGTCAAATGCAAGTTTTAGGTACAAATACCTGCGCAACGCTTTCATTAGTCTTTATTTGAGAAATACTGCTACCCAAAGCTGCATTTAAAGATGTGAACAGCCCTGTTCAGCCTGTCAAGTCCTTGTAATACTATTAGGACTCAGTGTGCTAGTCAACAAGAGGGAGCCCTATAAAGAGGAAGCACTTGGAGTAACGCACAGGGATAGTTATAGCATAGCCCTTTCAAGCTCTTCCTATTATAGGTAGTGCGTAGGTTCCCTCCCTCTGGTCTCTCTGAAGGACTGACCTTGGGAGCAGAACTGCTGTCAACAATCAATGTCATATAAACAAACAGAAACTTCACAATCAATGTCATATAAACAAACAGAAACTTCACACCGTGTCAAAAATTTTAAGGCATTAAAACCAAATATTTCATTTTCATGAGTTGTTCCAGCCCTGAATAGACCTTAAACAACCAGAGGATGCTGAATGACAGAAAGCAAAGTGTCCTCTCTCTGCTTCAGAACAGTTCCAGTGAGACATTTGCTCTGATAAAAATACCAGTGCAAAGCTGGTTGCTACCCAGACCAGGCGTGAGTTTATGGAAACATAGTAAATCAGCTCTGTAGCAAGCTTTGTTGGTATATTCAGCCTTGTCTCTATGCCAAGCTATAAAATTGCTGGATCAAAGTGGAGCTGGGCCAGAGTCCAAACTTCCCCTAACTTGAGGGGAACTTGGATCCATATCCCAACTCTGGGACTTGGCTCTGCCGCTAAATCAAGCTCTTATAATCTCTTAGGAAAAGTCAGACACGTGAATTATCCACTAAGTCACAGAAGGGCAGCCAAAGCTGGCTGTTTCTGAACACATTTGCTCTGCCTGCCCTGCATTGCCAGCAAAGAAATTTAGGTGGAGCCTTTCATTAATCCTGGGACGCTGATCTTAACTTTTGGTTTGGGAAGAAGCCATCCATCCTTAATCTGCTATTTTAATTTCAAAAGAATTTTTCTTCTCCTTCCTTTTCCCCAATTAGGTTTGTGAATTGAGACACCAGGAAGGTAGAAGCTATCTCCAGCACCTTTGCTAGGAACCTTGCTATACATTACTACATTGCTCAGGGACAAGGGAGAGATGGAGCACTAGGGGAGGAGAGGCTTGCATGTTCTCTGGAGTGAGCCTCAGTGCTCTCTGCACTATCAGGTGCTTGGGTTAATGCAACACTTTCCCTGTCAGCCTGGATGCTACCACTGAATCAATAGCAAGTGCTACGGGCGATTGGCTGGCGCTTGCATGCCATGGCGGTGCAAGGGTTTGAGGTCAAGTTTTCCCATAAAATACGAACAGGAAACCACGCTCACACTGAGAGTGATAAATCGACGTAAAAAAGAGACTGCAATTAAGAAATGAGAAATGGGATGGATGAGGGTAGCAAGCCCCAGGGATCAATAGAGCTGTTTTGTGTTTAGATAGAGGTCTTCTCTTTCAGACTTGTCTGCTGTGACCCCAAATCTTCATCCTCAGCCACCTTATTACTGTATTATTACTCGTTACAATAATGACAAAATTTCTCATTATTGCTGCTACCATCAATAATAGCAGCAGTTTATCAGCAGTGTTTATTAAGTTAAATTCCATGCCAACATATATCTTCCCCTCCCAACACAATTTATACGTGATCTAAGACAGTAGTAGAGGAGACAGAGAAATATATGTGTTACTTTAGGGTATTTCAGTAGCTCCATTGATTTGTTTCAAATTAAGTCCCTTCAAAGAGGTTTAAAGTTTGTATTCCTAAGCTAAGCCCTTTTCCTGCTGCAGAAGCTAATTTTTGGTGTCTTTGCACTTTGCGTTTGTTCTGTCACAGTCTGTCAGTGTCCACCAGCTTCCCAGAATTGCCAAGCCACCATCCTAAACATTTCACAACCTTTTCCTTTCCCTTTTTTTTCCCATCATTTAGTTTGCTTTTGGAAGCAAGTATTAAACATTGTTACGAATCCTGAAATTAAAAAATTTCTCAGTAAAGACCTACTGGCAGTTCCCAAACAGAAATTTTGTGAATCCTGCTTTGAAGGACTATGGTGTTTCCCCATTTTTCCTGTACATTGTGAAGTGCTGTGTAACGCGCTGGAGTGAGCAGCTTATGACCCCATTCATAGGCAAAACACAGGAGTCTGATATTGCTTCCAAAATGCTTTCGTTTGCACTAATAATAAAAGAATTCCTTACTTGATTTCTGTTTGTCCTCCTGCTTTTCGGGCGATTTGAATCAGCTCTTTCCCATATCTCTCTTCTGCTTGTGCTCTGTTAAAAGAAAAACTTACTCAATTTCTCTTAGTGGTACCAGGGTCACGTTTACACAAATCTTGTAATTGCATCAGAGGTACAAAACACAAGAAATACAGTTTCTATAATTTCTCTGTCTCCTCAATTCTAGTGCTATTGCTTACCTCTAAACTATTTTGGGTGAGCTCTTTCTAGAAGAAATGAAGGAAAATGAAGCCCATCTCCATGGCTTTGATTACTGTGTAGTGCTACATACAACTCTGTCCCCAAAAAGTTGGATTCAATTAGAAGAAGAGGTGTACAGAAGTGTAGTGAAGATGCTCAGAACAGAGACCCTCTTTCGCAAAAGAAACCTAAAAGGTGACAGCTGACTTGACCCATCAAAATGAAGGCTGGGAGGGGAGGGAATAATAGATTCCAAAGGATCCATTGAAGAGAGGTTGTGAATAAATGGGAGCCGGGAGTGGCAGGAAAATTTCTAACCGTTAGAAACATGAGGTGCTGCTTGAACAGCTGCAATGGAGGCAGAAGGGGAGGGAGTCTTGCTCTTTGTAAGGTGAGGCTGTGACCGTTTTATGGAGGGGACAATAGGATGTGATATCTCACCTATTGGGGAACTGTAACTAGTGACTCAGGAAAGTAGTTCTGTTTCTATGGTTAATAAAGAAAAACAATTATTTCTTTGCTGTTTTCCCCTCCCCCAGCTCTGGAAGAAATTTCTATTCTCTGTTTAAAAAAAAAAGTATTTGCACTAAATGTGTTATTTCCTTTCTCCTGGGCACAGGACCAGGATGGAACTGAGTTTTCAGTCTTTGAGTAGCTGGTAAAAGCTATAGAATTGTCAATAATAAATAATGAAGAGATAGCCTGGTGCTAGGATTTGGGGGGCGGATTTTGGTTAGGGTAAGTCCAGTTCTCAAAAGGGGTTTCAAAGCATTTCAAACAGTTTTGATGCTGAAACTTGGCACCTTAGAGAAATGTATTCTTTGTTCAAAAAAAGAATTTTGATGCGGGTGCAAGGCCATGCAACCCCGCTGGTTTGTTCTTAAATCCATCTTCCTACTCGGCCATGCTGTGCTTTATTATTGCTATTTGCTGAGTTCCAGCGGTTTGAGGGCTGGTCTTTCAGTTTTGCAACACAGCAGCTGTTGAGGTGGGTCTCTGTTTGAGAACATCCGACCGCCCTTTCAACTGTCCCTCTGCGTCTGACGACTGTGAGCACCTTGCATTGTAGCCAGCTGTACCGGTGGCTCTGGTGCAATTTCACTGGTTTGCAACCATCTTCTGTGACCTGAGGCATGCTCATCCTGGGGACTTTCCCCCAGTCCCGGGAGATCTGTCGGGCTGGTGGAATAGCAGTGCTGGTCATACAGTAGCGTACAGTTGCCGCAGCCAGGAGTGGAGGCTGCTCCTGGCCTCTGTCCATGGCTCCCATGTGTCTAACACTGCACGTGCAATTACTTAATTGCTCTCATCCCACACTAGAAATTACTGCATTTTAGTGGGGTGTTCCTATGTCACTGCTTTGGGATTCCTCCTCGAAGAATGGGGTGTAAAATATGGTGACAGGCCACACTTCTTACCACTTCGTTTTCATGTTAGATGAATGAAATTTCATCAAAATGGAAATACACTCCAGAGGCACATAACGCTGCAGAAGCAGAATAGATTCTTTTTCTTCTGATTTTAATAACAAGAAATATTTTTGTGTCAGAGACTTCGCTTTCCACATTTTCGTGCTGCCTTTCCCCACTTTCCGGTACTCTTGCACACAGCTTCTAGGTTTCCCTGCAGCCGTCGAGAGCTGGAATGTATTTTGTGTTTTAAGTCTGGGGCTTTGTTCTGGAATACAACTGCTTTCTCACTCCCCAATCTCTTAGGCCCTCCTCTGGACCAGTCAGGGGTATTTGTAAGCAAAAATAATTGACCTGTGTGGAAAACTGATAAAGTTAACACTTGTGTAGCCAGGGCAGTTGGTTTCAGGACTCAGGGCAGCTGCTGCAGGAGTCCTTGTTCAAATTCTGGCATGAAGCCCATGATATGGGCAGCCTCTAGGAACACAGATTCATCACATGCTTTGATCTCCTCTTAGGTCATTCCCATGAATGACATGAGGACAAGCTGAAACAAACATCTTCCAGAAATAAATTGGAAATAATACCTTCTTTCTGCAACTCAGTGCCTGCTATCTTTTCTCTTTTTCCTCCTCCGCCAACATGCATGTACACACACAAGCACACACACGTATGCACGTTCACTGGAATGTTTTGGGGGTGTGCGAAAGTTCATGGAAACGTTTGTTCTTGTAGCTTTCAGATCTGCAAAATGACTGTATGTGTATTTTTTTTCTTCTTTGTGGAAAGTCCTCTGTGCCTCCACCACAAACCAGGAAGAACTTTATCCTGCAACTTACAGAAACCTCTGTAATATGTTTTGGAAAGAAACACAAGCATATATATCATCAGATGCATGCTGCAGTGTAGAGCCTGCCTGAAGCCTGCAATGTAATTCTGATCTCTGTAAGTTATGAGTCACAAAGGAGCTATTTTAAACAGTTTAAGCTAAGCTACCATCAGACAGATGTGACTTCAGGCCTGAGTGACATGCAGCAATAAAATATGCTTCCACTGGTGGTCAAGAAAAGCAATTGAAATAGCTTCCGATATTGACGGGAGACTGTTCATACTCTGTGAAATAGTCAACTTTCAGTTTGACAGCTCACATCCCCTTGAAAGTCCCAGTGCTTGAAAAGTAGCCTTCAGAAAACCAACCTAAACCCAGAAAACTAGAAGGGGACAGCATGGGAAGAAAAAGCAGGCTGTGACTGAGGAAGGCAGAGCAATGTTCCTAAGGAGACAGTTCTGAGTTGAACTGCTCTAGGATTACCTGCTGAATATATAACCCGTATTGTGTGGTCTTCCGTACAGGTTATGCATGAGCATGTATGTGCCTCATGCTACATGTTGAAACTGTTGAAACCCAGCCACTTAAAAACAGAACCAAATTTCAGATTTTTTTTTCTAAGTCAGAAGTACAAAAATGAATGGCAAAGGAGTCAGAGCAGCTGTGTAACATGTATTTTCTCACCCACAAGAGTGTCAGCTGTCCATAGCTGTTGTTGAGGGGCCCCCAAGAAACATGTAAAGGATGGACATAATCTACAACATTGTTATTCAAAGTCTAGTAAGGTCGGTGAACGATGTGGGCTGTCTTGGGTGTCTGGGAAAGGCTTTTGACAGCATCTTGTGTAGCTTTGTCTGTATTTGAAAAATGGCCCATTTTTGGTAGTTGCAGGAAACTGAAACAGTGCCTGTGGCAACAGCACATTTAAAGAGAAAGAAAAATGCTCCCTGTAAAAGGGGAAACTTGGTAATGCTACGTGTTGTGGATGGATGTGCTACCGTGTGATTCTGGACCAATAACTACCTGAGTCTTAATAGAGCTTAATGGATTTCTGATTCTTTCACCCCTCCTCTTCTCTTCTCTTCTCTTCTCTTCTCTTCTCTTCTCTTCTCTTCTCTTCTCTTCTCTTCTCTTCTCTTCTCTTCTCTTCTCTTCTCTTCTCAAATCTTTGAAATTTCTATTTGTTATCTACCTTCACAAATCACATCAAAAGGCTAGGATTCAAATCACTCAGGCTTTTCTGTGTAAAATAGTATCACTACCAAATTCAGAAACAGCCTACTATTCCTTTCCAGATGCCAAACAGGAGAGAAAATGGGGGCTGTTCACACTTTTTTCACTCTGATTTTCTTACCTCTGCTTGAGCAAATCCTCCACATCTTTGCACATCTTCCTCCCATCCAACAGCCGCTGTACAAGCACCTCGTAGCCAGTGTGGAAGGTGAACTCCTTGCACTGAAGACAGAAAGATAAACAGTTGAGCTGATTTGTGCGCATAGTTTGCAGGTTTTCCAGGCGCCTACTGTCAGTCATATGGAGCAAATTAACTTTCTGGAAAATCCAAATGGACCTTTAAATTTGCCCAGAGCAATGGCAGCTGGGCTAAGGGCGCAGGTATGGGTGAGGTTTCTCCAAAGTGAAAATCTGTAAAAGTTTTGATTAAATCAGGTTTGTTTTTTAATACTGAAAAAGTGAAGTGGGTGGCAAATTTTGCTGTGTGGAAAGCAGCGCTAGCTGTCTTTTTGGGGAAGTCACCTTTAGCGTTGCATGTGGGATCTTTGCAGAGTATAGATGTACAGTAGCTCTTAAGGACAACAGTTCCTCTTCCCATACATTTTCTAAAAAGAATGGTCAGAGTCGACTCACTGCCACAGGACTCTCAGTAAGACGGTGAACTGCTGTCTAGTTGCAAGTGGAGAAGTGAAAGAATCCTGTGCTCGTGCAAATAGCAATGCACAGGGTAGCGGTTGTGCCACCCGGTCAGTGCTGGGTGTTTTGATGGGAGGATTCATAGCACAGGGAGACAGTTTGCCGTTAGACAACACTTGGGTTCTGGTGTGCTGTTAGGTTTTCCTTTGGGATTGCTGTAACAACTCTTCTCATTGTTTGATTCAGTCTGTCTCTAGTGTAAACTCAACATGACAGGGTTTTAAAAAAAGAAGTAGAACATAAACATGTGGAGAGCTTGGGAATGTGGGCATCAGATCTGCAGGAAACTGCAAGTTTGTGTTTCTGAGATGCTTGCCAATGAGGGCTCCTTCCCTTGCTTTTGCACTCACTCTCCAACCTCCTGTGCAATACATGGGATTCGCTTGTGCCTTTGGGTATTTTTGCAGCCTGTCCTGCTCCATGGCCTCATGTGGCAAATGGAGCCAGCCAAGGCGTTCTGTGATTTCCAGCCAGCCACACTAGACAGGCAAGGTCATGGAGCTGGGTGGAGTTTGCTGCCCCAAAGCCAGGGCTCTTATCTCCTACCGGGGCTCTGCACCCTCTGTGGCTCAGGGCCACGTTCCTCTGCTATGGTCTAGGACTGTGGTTCCCTCCCCATTACACAATTCCATATGTCAGGCTTATCCCTGTCCATGTGATCCATCAGAGCGTAGTCCCATGCATCTTAGACAAAAATATCTGAGTAATGAGAAAAAAACCCAACTAGTGTTGCACTTCTTTCATCTTTTTACCAACTTCCAGATTGCACTGCAGCAACGGTAGATCAGTCACAACGAAGCCAGTGCTGCTGAGGAAGTGCTGGGAGCCCAGAAAGGGAAGGGAATAAAGTTGTGATGTCTTCTGAGTGTGGCACTGGGAGAGGATTTCTGTGTTCTACTCCTGGTCCTCCCACTGACTCACAATGGGATCGGGACAAGCCATTTTTACTTTGAGAGCCTCAGTTAACCAGTACATAGTGATAATGTTATTGAAAATGTAGTGGTGAATGTTATCTGAGCTTTATGTTATAGCATTATGGTAAAATCACGGACTGTGTAACCGTAAAGAGAATGAGTGTGTTCCTTCCCTCAAGCAGTTTATGTACAATACAAGTGCTTATATACGAACTGAATATAGTTTATACATCTATCCACTGTCCCCAAAGCAGTTATCATTTAATAAATGCTTTAGTTTATTGGTTTCCACTCTGACTGTGAAGAAGACAGCTGTTTAAGTTTTGGGACTTGGGAATGTTCCTCTGACAAGCAACTGTTGGACACTTGAGCTTGCAGCTTTGCTTCCTTATTGCTGGGACTGGAGAGGAATAGGGCGAGCTCTGAGGATGCTTTTTAAAGAGCAAGGATAAATTTCTGCAGACGGTCTTTGTAAACCTACAGGTTGTAGTAACATTTCCAGTGCTACAGTTTCTTGACAGCAGTAATTCCTTCTTCCCTAATGGACATTCTTATCGTGAGCAGTGGGGAGAAAGGAAAGATAGTAGGATAATGGTTCACAAGAGACATAGACAAATGTCTCCACCAGCAAAGCGTCTGCACTATAGAGCCAGGCAAGATAATAATGTAGATAAAAGAAGATGGAGAGAGTGCCATCAATCCGCTGTTATCACTGTTGCAACCACAGTAAAATGACAGGATTACATATGCTGATCTGATGCATATGATCACCCCTCAAGAAACAGGATCTCAAAAACAAAACATCAGTTTTCCTAATGTTTCCAATGGCAAGTTACATGCACACATCCCAGGGAGGGATCCTGCTGTGAAATAAATGAGAAGCAGCAAGTTTTTGCTATTCATAGAGGAAAGCAGGAAAGGTTCTTGATAATACAATGGCAATGGACTGTCACTTCCCCCTCTCCCTTTTTTTTTTTTTTTTTTTTTNTGAGGACATGTCAATGGCGGAAGGCACTGCTGCTGTAAAAAACTCTCATAAATTGCTCCCTCTGCCTGGCAGAAAACACCCTGGTCAGATGCTCCACAACCAACCCACAGCCTAAAAATTTTGATTGTATACTTCCATATGCAATTAACTACATCCTATAGCTGTGTACACAGCTTTCTTGTCCCAGAAATGCTGCCCAGAGGTAAGTGAAAATATCATATGTGTTTGCATCACGCCGGCAGTCAGGCATACTGCCACAAGCAACAAATGGAGAGTGGTAAGCACACTGTAAAGTTACTCTGCCGTTTCTGTTCAACATACCTCTTTGTTTAGTAAATGCTAAAACTCACTTAGTGTCTTCCCCCACCTCTTTTAAACTGGCGCAGTTGCTGTAATGAAAGGATGGCAAATTCTGTATGTCTGAGAGAACAACTTATTAAATTCCCTACATGGAGAATGCAGCACCAACTCATTATCAACCCAAAAACATTCACACAAACACAACAGTGTGCTGGGGGTTAGCCTGCTGACCAGCGACCCTTCTAGGGGCCTCATAAAACTACCTAATGGACTCAATTCAGCCATTTGGACATCTTGCTCTAAGCCATAAAGATGCAAGGGGAAGAAGCAATGCCATATTAAAAACTGCATCAAGGTTCACCCTGCCTTGGTGACCAAGAGAATTAATTTTGCAGCACGTCTAACAAGATACTCTCACAGTCTGAGTTAAAGGATCCTTTGTAAGCTACGCTGCCCTGGGTAGCACAGCCGTGCAGTCTTGTTGGAGCTCTGCAAACAGGCTTGCCTACAGGACATGCACCGGCATTTTTACTGTCACTAATGCAAAGGGAACAGGTTAGTGCTGCTTGCTCCCCACTGCTCATGACAGATTCTGTGCTCCAACTTTTTGCCTTCCTACTTCCTTACTTCAATGAACTTAGAAATGCAAAAGCCACATTTTGCTCGTTATAACTATAGGAATATTTTAGTCCTTTAATGCATACAGAAAGATACCTGTTTAAATGTGAATCTGTAATAGTACTTGCACATTCCTAGTTCGCGGGCTTTCTACCAAGCAGGGTATGGGAGTAGTGTTCTCACCATTCTCTCTGAGTGCTCTGTGCCAGTGCCTTACTCAACAGCTTTGCTTTCTGTCTGTTGCCTGCTAACACGAGTAAGACTTGAACTTGTTAAAAATGGAGCCACTGCAGCCGCACCTGAAGGAGAGCTGGAATCTCCTCTGATGGATGCATCAGTTCCTGCCTGCTAGACTTGTCTGGGTTTTGTCTCTGTGGCTGACCCTTGTAAAAGGATTTGGGTCCAGCTAAACAAGGGTCTAAAAATGACTTCCTACCATAGGTGCTCATTTAATCTTTCTTCATTTGGGGGGGATCCATCTCAAAATTTGCTTTATTGTCCTCACTATGTGTCTCTGAAGAATGTGGAAGCCATATTGCAGAAACCATATTTCTGAAATCTAAACCAGGGCTGCCTCAGCCTCCCAGGCAGCAGATCTGGCTGTGGTCTAAATAGCATGTGCTGCTAGCATGTCACAGGCTACAGCAAGGAGGGAGAGGAAATGTAGCCAGGTGACAGCCCAGGTTTACATGAGTTTAAGCTGCTATGGACACTCACCCTGCAACGTTGCTTCTTAATTTCCAACCACAATGTAGCCATAAATCATTTAGGCCCGAGTTTACTTACACAAACATTTCCCTTTCATTTCAACGGCTCTTTTTCTTCTTTCATCTATTGTACAACTGCATCCTCTCTCAACCTTTTCTTGAATCCAAACAAACCTCATTTACCCTTTCCTGGGATACTGTTTTTTCATTCCTTTGATTCCCATGTGTTCTTATAGTACCTGTTCAAGGCTGAATAAATCCCTGTTGGACAAGGATGATGCTCTGCTACTCCAGTAAAGTCTAACCGATGCTTTGTACCATGGCATTAATGTCTGGTCTCTAAGAAACACTTCTGATACATCAGACGATCGTATTTGCTTTCTTCCGTGGTCAAATCATACCAGCGGCACCTAACTGATCTACAGTCTATTGACATATCTGCAATTTTCTCCTCTCCTGCAATTTTACTTAACAAGGTCCCAGAGTGTATTGGACCTTTTTGGTACTGGTCTCTTACTCTCATTTTGCACTTTGAAACATTAATTTTATCTGCTTTCTGTTACCTTAGGCTTGAAGGTTATCAGATACCTCCTGCACAATATTTCATTCTCCCCATTTGTTTCAACAACAGCTATTTCCAGCACATCCTTAATGTCTTATGCCAGTATCTGCAATGAATATTTTGAATAAAACCAGCCCTGAGACCAGCTCTCGAGAACCCTTTTTCCAGCTCAGGCGTTTCCATTTCGGCACAAGCCACCAGCGTCTCCCCCAGAACTGGGTCTTTGCCCACTTCACAGTTGTTCTTCTCCTGCTGTGTCTGTTCACTGCTGTTTTGTTTTTCTTCTCCAGTTTCTTAAGGATTTCCTGTGTAGCACCATAACAGACCCTACATTTTCTTTGTCAAGGCAATCAAGACAGCAAGACTGTATCATGTTAAACAACTATCTAGCCTTGATAAGCCGTCTTGCCTTTATTCTATTTTCCGTTTGCCATTTTGTGTTATAATTAGCATTCACATCAAATGGTTTTGCAAAGGCTGTTAAAGTCGCACTACTCAGCTAGTGCTTGGGCACCTCTCAGCTGGGACTTTGTGATGATTATAAGAACTAATGAATAGTCAAAGAACTATTTTATTTTTTTAAGAAATTAGAAAAAATGCTTTGATTAAACAATAAATGTATTCATTAAATGTGTAAAACATAATTTTTTTATAACAAAATCTAGGTAGTTGCTTGGAAGAGGGTGATTTGAATCACCACCAGTAGTTTGTCTCGTTGCCAAGAAAGTGATTCCGCTTAGTCAAAGCATATACAACTGTGAAAGAGGATTTACTCATTCTTATTTTAATAAAAAGGATTAGTTAATCTGCGTTGTCCAGCAGACCTATAACCACTTGCACAAAAGTGCTTGACAAAGGGATTTCAGTGTTGCAGGCAGATTCGTATTGTTCCGAGATGCTTCCATTAATACTTCACATGCAGGTTGTTCTCTGCCCCAGAGCCCCGGGTTTTTCTTCTCATGGGGAGAACCACAGGTAATGGAGAGGCAGCATCTCCCCTCCTCTTCCCGTTCACAAAAGTTCCTTCCCTCCAGTGCAATGAGCAACACTGTTCCCTCCAGAGATGAGAGAAATGTGAAAGGGAGTATATGACTGAAAAACACAAATTTTATTCTCAAGTTTAACCAGAATAGCTTTTCCTAGAACACTTGAAAGGAAGGAGGTGTGGAGGCCTGCAAGCAGAGGTGTTGACAGTAAGCACACTGGGATGCGCTTTCTTCTTTCCATTGCTTTTTTCCTCTGTGGCTTAACGATGCCGCTCCCTCACATTAGCACTTTACTAAAGAGATAGGTGCCTTGGGACTGCGCCTTTCCGTCTGGCAGAAGTTTCTCCATAGGCAATCACACAGGTAAACATTGGGAGTTAATTGTGGGAGAGATTATTCACGGCTGGCTCTGAGCTGGTTTCTGCAGCCATGAGGGAGAGGCTCGGAGGATTTTTGTTTGGTAACCAAAGGCTGCAAGCGGTAAGACTGATGGTGTCAGTTCCCTGCCCACAGGGTAGAAAGTTCAGTACGAAGATAGCTGGGGGTGACATAGTTTCTTACCTCCTGGTGGCACAAAGCTGAGTAACCTTGTGCTAAGCCTTGTGTCCTTAACTAGCTGAGAATGAGCCTTACAGCACATCTCTTCTCTGAGCCTTGTGCTTCCAGGTGCTCAGAGGGTACTGCAAGGCTTTTTGAAGAGCAAGCATCCACGTTTTGAAGTCACGAGGGTACTAGTGCAATAATACCAAGTAGGAAAGACTAAAATGCTTTACTGGTTACTGAAGCATGGTTTTGGTAAATAGCTATTACAATGGACTGAACATAAGCAAAAATATCCAGGCTTGTGTGCAAAGCACTTGCTAAATTGTATGCCCTTGCATGTCCAACTACTAATATTCAGAAAGTGACGTGAATTGATTGAGTCATTGCAGTTCTGCTGTAGGAACTGTGGGCTCTTCTGTTGTGGCTGGTTTTCTTGGAGCATTTCTAATACCATCCTGAGACCTGGCTTGCCCACCCAGAATGTTTTTTAGAGGTAGTTCACATACCACAATTCATACCTCTACCTGCTCCTGCAGGACAAGCTGGCTTGTCAGCAGCTTAGCATCTCAGCTGCTTTGCAGCTGGAGTTGTATGTCCTGTTTGGTAAGTGCCACTGCAGTTCCACCTCAGCTTGCTGCATTGCTCAGGGGAGCAGCAGTTCTGGCTGTCAGCAAAAAAGGCCTCTTCCCCAGCACTTCCAGCTGCAAAGCCTGCTCACTTCCTTTTTGCAAGGAACTATGTCCAAGGTGGTACACAGGGAGAGTAACCCCTGGGATACAGCACGGCAACAACACTACCCTGACAGCGGACAAGGGCTGGAAATGAAAAAGCTATGTAGCAGATATCTGGTGCATTGCTTGGTACATGGCAGGATAGTGCTGAGCTACCCTGGTGATCAAGATAGTATCAAAACCTGCTCGTTAACTGGCTTGCACATCTAAGGTGGGCCTGACCTCAAGCGGTAGTGGTCCAAGCACTGACAGTTATAGCATAGCTATCAGGTATTCTTTTAGCCTAATGATCCTTCATTTAGGAGTTATTTGAAATGTATTATCTGCAAATATTCAAAAAGTCTTTAAAAAAAACCCACTTTCTCTTAAGTTTGAAAATACTTAGCTGTAAAAGTGCATTCCTTGTCTTTGTTCTTAATGGTATTTTCCCAAGGCTTTTATGAGAAGTATTATCAAGATGGGTTTTGGACTGAAAATGATAAATGTTGCTAAATCACCTAAATAAAGTGTTCATACAGATTTTGAAAAGAGGGAAAAAAAATTGAAACTGAATCTGTTATGAGTATCTTTGCCTTTTTTTTTAAATCAAACTTTTTTCGCATCATAGCTTATCTTGTTTAGTTAAGGTAAGCCCTCCTTGACAATTTTAGTAAAACAAAAACTTAAGATTCATTTTTCTAGGTTCAAAAATGAAATAACTACTGGTATGAGGAGGAAGTTTAGAGAGAACAGGGGATAATGGGTTTTGAACAAGTATCATTCTGCCAATATCTTTTTCAACTGTCAGAAAGAAATCCTTTCTATCCACAGTTTTATCATACATGGTATCTCAGTCCTGGATTGAAAGTAAGTTGTTCTGACTGAGTTATATCAATGAATTATATCATTGCATCATACCACTGTGTATTGGCACTGCTTTAAAAGAGTGTTTCTCGATCTTGATCTCTCGATCTGCTAGTCTCCTTGTCAAGTGCTCTATCAAGGGCTGAGTATTTACTGTAGGCAAACAGATTTAATAGTCAACAGTCAAACAAGATTTATAATCTCAAAGCACATTTGACTGGGCTGGATGTTTTCTATCATGTCATGGTCTTTCACTGTAAGTGAATCACTTGCTTTCTGTTTCGGGTTTGGGTTTTTTTGTTGGGTTTGTATTTTTTTTTTTCCCCTGGGATACGTTAAAATTTCCTAGTATTACTAGGAATATATTCACATGATAACAAGTGTTTTTGGAAGTTTACTGCTCTTTTTCTGTGCCACTTAAGCTATCCTGAAATAAATAGTGAAATAAAATGGGATAGCAGTAAGTGCCACTAATTTGTGTACCTGATGTCCAAGTGACTACTGAAATCCCCGCTCCGGCTCAGCTGTGATACTGAGGAAGGGTGCCTGGGCTTTACGTGGCCCTGGTGCGATAAGAAGCAGTTAGGTATTGCTTCCCGTTACATGAGATGCTGTCCTAGTTCTGCTCTACCCCAGTGAGACGTGAAAGAGCCTTTTTCACAAAACAAAACCCAGGTTCTCAGCCTGACCCTCTGCTGCCTTGTCCTGGAAATGTGTTAGGAGCTGAAAACCCAGCTGTGCAACCTAATTAAGGGGTAAACATATAAGCAGGGGAAGGTCATTGGTCTCCAGAACAGAATGGCATTGCAGTGGAAGCCTCTAACCGAAACAGTCTCCTTTGACCAATGCTTGGGGTGATATGAATCCTTTTGTATAAATTTTCATGTGATAACAAACTGGTTAATGAGTTTGAAAGCATACATCCATGCTGCATACTGCTGTACCGTGTAAGAGCTCCTTTTTCTTACTGGCTGGAACTGGTTGGAATGGATGGTAATGCCATGGTTGCTTGTGCTTTCCAGGATTGAACTGACTACAGAATTTATACAAACTTAAAAAAACAATACTTTTTTTTTTGAAGTATATGATTTTTCCACATAAGCAGAAAAAAGGCAAGGAAGAGTAGGTGGGCTGGAGCTGGCTGTATAACATTTCTGTCATTTCTTGTAAATTCACTCTTTGCACATGAGAAACATAAATGTTTGCTAAGGATGTAGGTGGCTATCTTGGGACTTGTTTGTGATAATTCCAGGAGTTGACTCGGGCATTTTCAATATGAGGCTTCCAATTTCACTGCGGCCTGTTACCTAAATCTGCGATGCAGTACTTCTCATGGGGACCAAACAGTATTTATTGCCAGACATAGCATAGATGTGGACCTTGAATGGGACCTTCAAAAATCAGAAGGAAAAAAAAACATTGCATTTGTAGCGTTCTAATTGCTGAGCTCCTAGATTTCCGTCTCGCGCTTCCCCCTGTGATGAGGTAGGCTAGAGAACTTCAAATGAAATCGGAGACTCTCATTAAACTTCATTTCTGCAGCAGCTAGGATATTCAGAAATAAGTTGAAATTGAGATTTCACAAACTTCACAGTAGCATTGCAAAATTGGTGACATTGAGCAAACCAGAAGCTTCCCAGTGGTTTTTTTGCTCTCTATGACATTGCGGGTGTTCTTCGAGAAGGAAATGGTTGTTTTGGAGTTCTGCTGATGAGAGGAATTTGCTCCTCAGCTTCCTGAGCCCTCGCCCTCCTCACTGGCGTCCTGGACTGCTCATGTGTTATGTATTAGGCATTCTTATAGTCACGGCAAGTTGTTTGGCTCTCTTCACCTTTTAATCACCCCATGATTTGCATAGCTACAAAGTGGCGGCTGCACAAAAGCCTTCTTAACTTTTGGAGGTGGTTTGTTGGCTGGCAGGCTAATGGTATACAGGCTTGGAAAGTCTCAGTTACAGTCTAATAAAAGGAATCTGTGCTTACTACCTCCATTTTAGCTTCCCTTCTTAATACTTTAATTAAATAATATTCTGAGAATGTGCAACATTTCCTAATGAAGAAAAACTGTAGCTTAATTTTTGCTGTCTTTGTAAAGAGTGCAAGATTTTATGGTGGTTTTGGTTTGTTCTGTTTTTCTTTGCATAGCAGTGTTTTTACATCTGATAATCACAAAATCAGTCCTCCAAGCTTTAGCCAGAGGACTGGAGAATGTGACAGTGATCTCCGAACTTCCAGCTTCTTTCAAACGTTCCATGGAAGGAGCTTTGCCTTTTGGAAGGCAGAAATAGAGCTTCAGAGACATGCCACAGTATTACCTCCTTTCAACTGCCCATCTGCCCGTGTCTCATAACGCCTCAATTCAGGAAGCTTCCACAAAGGGCACAAGCAAAGTCAGGAAATGGAAACCTTGTGCCATCCTTTTTCTCAAGAACACCTTCTTCGTACTGAGTAGAAGAGCATCTAGGAGATGTTGGTATTTATTGTTTTGTTCCAAGTGTCTTGTATTGTAAAGCAGCCAGGAAAAACAATGCGCCCTCTCTTGAATTACACATATTCTACCAAGTTGAGATCATGCTTTTATTTGCCCATTTCCACTAGTTTTCACTGACTTCAGCCTTGACCTGAAGTTCCTGCAGGTGGGGGTCTCAGGGTGTTTCTAACCACCTTCAGGGCGTAGCATGCTCCTACTGCGCAGCTGTTCAGACCCCTGATGTTTCTGTGCTAGGAAAAGGAGAAAGGGGCTAGCAGCCAGTGTGCGTCACAAGAAAAAGTGTGACAAAAAGCGAGGAATCCATTCAGGAAATTTGAATGCAACAAACTTCTGGAACACCTTTGTGATGGGGATAGTGAGAAATGGGACAGGAGGAAGCAAAATCCCTCACTAGTTTTAAATCTGAGCTTGATGTGGTTATATGACACAGGCTTGAGGTGGCGGCATCCCTTTATATTTTCTCCATGTGGTGACTTTAGACAACAGCTAAATCCATAAAGTAAGGTGGCTCCTTCCTGGGAGCCAACAGAGAGGCCTGATGTGAGCATTTGCACCTGCCTTTCATGAGGCAGAGCACTGTTTTGCCATGGTGCCTTCCAGAGTCCGATAGATAAATGTGTCAATGGCAAAATCAGATGTTGCTTCAGTTTCTTATTGAATAATATTAGCTATATAAAAAAACCTGGAAGTAAAATAAGGAGAAATAGAATCTTAAAAGTAGAGGATAGTTCTGTTTTATACAAAATAATGGTCAGAGTTTATTTTTGTTTCTATTCCTCTTTAGTTCATCCGCTTCCAGGTCTCTTCCCTTTTATAAGAGAGCTCCTCTCCTCCTGCAAACGCTGTGGGCTCAGTCCCAGACCACTGTGAGCGGAGCAATGTGAAACAATCCTGACTTGCTCAGGACAGAGACGATTGTTCAGAAGGTCATATAGAGCCACTGGAACCAGACCTGCTTAGCTGGTACATCAATTCATTAAAAAACCTATGTGTCTTTCTCCTCCCTCTCCCAGAAAACTTAGAATTGTTTCCTTTTAGTCCTGCAAAAGGCACTAAATACAACATACTGCTGCACCACGCTCTCTGCTTCCCCTGTAAGATGAGCCAGGCATTTTCAGTGGTCTTTCCTGGCACATAGGGAAGGGTAAAGCTTCAGGAAATCTTCCCAGAGTCTTGCTGTACAAGGGGAATGAATTAAAGGTTTAGTTCATTTCTTAGTGAGGATTATTCTGATAGCTACATATTACCGTTTCCATTTTACAAGAGATCTTCACCACCTAAATAATCATTTTCAACATATCCCGTTACTCAATATGATGCAACATATTCTTACACTCTGTTGGCATGGTGTATCACAAAGTCCTGGGGAATTGTGCAATCCAACAGAACAAAATCAGCTTTAGGCTTTTAGAAATTCTTAAAAGGGGGGGCTTCATTTAAGTAAAGTCAAGCAGTTTCTCCAGGTGGGACAACCGTGCCAGTATTACATTTCCTTCTGGAAGGCATTTCTCTGTGTTTGCTCCCGCTTGCATAAATGTCTCTGCTGCCTTATAGAATAATAATTAAAAATGGATTAATTCTGGGTTTTTAGGAATTGCTGAATCAATGAGGTATTTAGCTGGATGTACCCCCTTTCCACGGCAAGCTCCTAGGGTATAGGAAACGGGCAAGATCTACACGAGTGGGTGCACACTAAGGGATTACGCCAGCACGGCTACTTTTGAACCCTTTGAGCTGTTAAAACTGTTGCATCAGCCCGACTGTTACGCACAGGGTGTCCGTTCACTCGAAACTGCCTTGTCTTTTAACCAGCAAGAATAAAATTCTTGTTTCACTCGCAAAAAGCCTCAGCATTATCTGCCTTAGGAGTGTTTTATGTTCTCATGAGCTTCTCTCATACGAAATAAACTACTATCACTCCTAGAGCAGGGTGGGAAGCAGTTTTCTTGCCCTGCAAATTTAGGTAAGATTTTAAAAGTCCACATTTTACCTCTTGACAACAACAGCAACAGAAAACAACAAGAGAAGACATCCACATTCATATAAAGAAGAAATCCATATTGATATAAAGAAGAAATTTGCTCTGAATCAGGCAGATCTTATTTGAGACATCCCACTGCCTAAGCTGGCACATTATCCACCATCTGCTCTCCATATAGGGAAGAGGAATTTTATTTTAATCTTTCCTTTCTCTAGCTGTTTGACTTGTGGATGAATTTACTGGAGCGGCAGGAAGGCATGCCTGGATGCCAGGCTGCAGGTAGGGTAGACTGTGGGCAGTGAAATCTCCAGCTCCTGTTCCAGACTACGTCTCCCCCTGCAGAGCTCCCAGCACGCCAGAGGGCTGGGTTTTATGAATTTGGTCCCCTCTTTGGTTAGAAATGTCACCTTAAACCTCCACCTCCAGAGGAAGTCTTCACCAGATATCAACTTTTTCATCAAAACCCAGCTTTATCTTCCAAAACAGCTCCCCTACTTCCAGTAAAACTGTGTTTTCCTGCAAAAAAGGTTTTGTCAAAAACACAAGTCCTAACCAAATGTGCAGCTAGGGTCTTTCAATAGCAGGTGCCTCCTTTCCTTCTGGTGCTCCTGGGGATTTCCATCCTGCTGAGCAGCAGCCCCCAGGGCTGTTAGTCAGTCCTGACTTGTTAATAGCCCTTCAGTAATTACAGCACGTATTGCAAATAGCATGAAGCAATGAGACTCAGACCTCGGTGTTGTTGACCACCTATTTTCTTTTTTCCTTTGTCCCCAACCTTTATTTTTTATTTTTCTTTTGTTTTAGGAATTAATTAGGCCTGGACAAATTGAGAGCAGCACCAAATAGCATCTTGGTTTGAAAAGTTGTTACTTTAAAGAAAAAAAAAATTTTGTGTTTGTTTATTTATTTGCTCTGAATGGAACAACAGAAGCTGGTACCTCTAAGCTAGTCCAGGCTGGCCAGTTTTCACTTCATTCTCAAGACTAAGAGTAAATAACTGTTGCCTTTCATTTCAAGGAAAAATGAAGTTGCACCAAGGGTGTTTCACCAAGAGCTATGGAGCTCTTCAATTCCTCAGTCTTGTTCAGTGATGTTTTTCTACCACTTTGAAGAAGTACTAAACTCCATTTACAGCAAGGGAGCAATTCTTTGGGGAACTGCAAAGCTGTTGGGATCTAGATGCGTATTTTCAACATTTTTTTTTTTTCCTTAACCTTGACACCCTGAGTAATGCTGAGTGATCCCCTTGCAGAGCTGTGCCCTCCAGCCCTTGCCTCGTGCCAGCCTCAAATCCCCCAGTTCTTACAGAACAACTCAGTGAACTTTCCACGTTATTGAACTGTGGCTGCTGAGAAAAGTTTTATTACAAAACCTAGATTAAACAGGAGATGAAACAAGTGTTTTCTGTGCCATCTGCCAGACAGAATCTACCTTGCTGCAGTATTGCATGAAAACAAAATGAGAAAAAGGTCTTTTTGAGCTAAAGGGAGCTGAAAAAAAAAAAAAAAAAAAAAATCTGTTTATGAAACAGCCTAATTTGCCTTTCATACAAGTATGCAATGAGTGTAACTGGATTGAAGTTCAGGGTCTTCCACTATGCCTGCAAAGCAACGCAAAGTCAGTGTCCCCAGTTAGCGACTGTAAACTTTGAAGAAAGAGAAGCCGTGCAACTCTGAGCTGCTGCATTGCGGGAGTGCAAGCCTTGTGGGAGGAAAGGGATGGGTCATGAATCATCCAGTTCTGCAAGGAAAAAAATATGTTGAAATGAAATTCCCAGGGAGAATCTGAGGTTCACTCTGGATAATCTGTTGTGGGAGGAGAGGCTGAGAGCTGGGATTGCTCAGCCTGCAGAGGAGATGGCTCAATGTGTATAAATACCTGGTAGGAGGGGGTAGGGGAGACGGAGACAGGACTTCTCAGGGTACCCAGTGACAGGGCAAGAGGCAATGGGCACAAATTGAAATTCAAGAAGACCTGTTTAAGGATAAGAAGGTTTTTTGCTGTAAGGGTGGTGAGACACTGCAACAGTTTGCCCAGAGATGTTGTGGAGTCTCCATCTGTGGAGATACTCAAAACATGGTGCTGGGCAAGCTGCTGTAGCTGGCCCTGCGCCGAGCAGGGGGTTGGCTAGACGATCTCCAGAGGCCCCTTTCCACCTCAGCTATTCTGTGACTCTACCATCAGAAAATGCACCTCAACAGGTTGCTTTAGCAAATCAGAGGACACCTTCTTTGATCTTTGCGTGAAGTGCTGTTACAGATCCACAGGATCTGTTTTCGAATATTCGTTTAACTCTAGGTGGTGTTCATTAGATGTGTCTGTGTACATGCAGGTGGAAAGACAGTCAATGACTCACCTATTCCATATTTAAAATGTATACCCATGGCACAATTAAAGTTGGCATAAATAAGAATCTTCCGTTTCTCTGAGCCCAGGCAAAACCAAACAACTTCTGCTGAGCAGGACGGATCAAAACAAACCAGACATAACTGTGTAAAAATATTCACAAAATTGTCACAGTAACTTCATCAATCAACCAGTTGAAGCAGTCAAAACCCCTAGATAAGCACTTAGTTGCAGAATGGTCATCAGAAAATTTTAATAAAACGTAATTAACTGTCTAATTACTTTCAATCACTGACCTAAAATGAGCTTTCCGGAAACCCATTAATCTACCTGGTCTGGAAAGCCTTCTGCAGCCTTAGGACCAGCCCACTGTGTTCAAACGTCCCCCAGATACTCTTCCTTCTTGTAGGGAAAATGCTCAGCCTGAGGTGCCACAGGCAGGCAATAGCTGAGCATATAGCCAAAAGTTGCAAACACAAAACACTAGTCCTTCCATTTGAGCTCATCACCGAGGAAATGAACCACCCCAAACATGCTGTATTGGTTTCTCACACACCCTCCTAGGTGCTGTTTTAGGAATACAGGAGATGGAAGTAGCCATTAACGTGTTTGCCTTGCTATCGGTATCTGTGCTGGGAGTGTTAGTTCATTTGAGCTTCATTTTAGCTGTTGTGCTCTGCTCAGAAGTGATTTGTGAAGCACCAGTGTTTCCATAGCCACAACAACTAATCAGGTTTTCTACTTGTGATTTCCTGTGGTTTCAATGACTGTTGTGAGATTGCACCCCCCTTCACAGGTGCTTCTCATTGTCCCAGTGAGTTAAGCATCCTTCCCAGATCAGCTGGGATAACGTAGGAAAAAATTACATGTAAAAAAAGAATAGACCAGCCTCTTCTCTGGAGATGAAGTTGATCTCACAATAAACACAGACATCAGCTGGGCAATCTGTTCAACTTTTCCGAGTTGGTTCCTCCTTTATTCTCCATTTCCGCACACATCCACCAGTGATGACTTGCCCTGGATGTAAGCAGGGCCACAGCCATACATCTGCCTCTAGTCACACTTTCTGCAGTCTGCAGAGGTGCCATACCTACCAACACCAGAGCCTGGCTGTCTGTGTGCCAGTGTGCCGTGAGATTATTTATTTTAATTTGCCTTGTGTCAGTAGATGTAGATGCAACTGCTGCAATCCAATTCAAATGAAACTCGGTTGGGAACCACTTGCAAAGCTGAGATGCCAGCACGAAAGGTATGGCACCCACGTCTTTCCCTGCCCAAGCTCAGCCAAGCCTCAGGCGCGGGGGCTGGCAGGAGCCCCCACCAGCTCTGGTTCCTCCCTCCCGACAAACCTGCCCGCTCTCACTTCCTCCTCACAGACCTGCTTCAAAACAACAGGCCCTGCAAAACTTAACCTGTACAGGAAAGCAGGGTAGCTCCTGGTATAAAAAAGACTTCCTTTTTTGAGTAGGACAGTTGATACTGCATTTCTTCAGTACATTGCCTAGTAAGTCTAGAAAATAGTTCTACTGTGACTTTTATAATCATCTCTGCACTCCTGTAGCACAGTTAAGATTCTCATGAGAAGTTAAATTATTTATGAAACTAATTACATCCTTTTTGGTATGTGTAATACACCATTATGTGAAAAAGCTACAGTAACAGTTGAGAGGTTCACCTATGAAGTCAACTTTGCATTGAATCTGATGTAGAATATAGCCTGAAGTCAAAACAAGAAAGATTAAAAAAGCATCTTTGTTTGTAACAGGCTGTTTATCTTAAGCACTTCCATGGCTCCCACTGCTGTAGCATCTGACCATAATCATGGGTACTGCATAGGTGGGAACGTGGTAACAAGAAGTCTGCAGCAGGGCAGGGAGGCAAATCTTGCTATCTCATGTTCAAGGCCTGCATCGTATTTGCTGGCCCATATCTCCAGCTCACTCGCGCTTGTAAATCTGAGACATGAGAATCCACAAGCCCTGAGCTCATCCCACACCTAAGAACAAACAACTTTAAGCTTTTGGTTTCTTTGGTTTTTTTTTTTTTTTTAAATCCTAAGCACCTTAGGAGCCCATGACGCATTTTCGGAATTGACTTGGCCACTTGAGTTTGATTCAAAGTTGCCCGAGGGAATAGATTTGCTCCCACTCAACTCTGGGCACTTTGGAGCCTGCCCCAAAACCAAATGCCTCCTTTGAAAGTCTTTCTCGTTCCCCCTTCCCAAGTGGGTAACGCAAAGCCAGGAAATGGTGCCAGTAAGCACCTGCCTACCTCTTAGCCAGAAATAGCTGCATTTCACAAGGTTGCAACTGGAGTGTTGAGCAGCATGTTGGAGAAAAACAAAATAGAAGGAAAAGGCAATGACAAGAATTTTGGAGGAAAAGCAAACAATGAGTACCAGAACACAGAATGAGACTAAGACAGACAGTATTTGTGACAGAAGGGGAAAGATTTTCTTGATTAGTGGTTTTTTGTAACAAAAAAAATTAATGTTGCTCAGATCTCTGCCTATTAACATAACCCTGTTAACATGAAACTCAGCTGGTATCACAGACGTACTCCCCATTAACATGGGAATTTACCTACCTGTCTAATATGATGCTAGGGAAGACAGGTAACATCTGTTACATTTGTTCAGCAGCCCGGCAGAATATTAATCCATTAGCAACTGCCCTGCACTGGCTATCAAAACCAATTTGTATTTTCATCTGTCTAATATCTTCCAACAAATATTATCAGAGGATGGAAAACTTCTGCTAAGAAGAACATTTTAGTGGAGGCTTTCAGCAACTTTGCCTTAAACCATTACAGAGTATGCGGAGGCTATAAAAACAAAAACTGTAATTAAAAAATATACTGGTTTTAGCCCAGGCCATGCTACAGAGAAAATAAATTAAAAAAAAAGCACAAGTGTGAAACTTTTAGTTTATGGTACTATCACTGCTACATTTAATAAGGCAAAAGGCAGATTAAGTCACTGCTACATTTAATAGGGGAAAAAGAGAGATTAAAACTTATACCTGTTAGGAGGAACAATTTGCATTTTCCTGAAAGACAGCACACCCTGTTCTTATGAAGTTTGAGGAACTTTGAGGAGGAATGAATGGTGCTCTTTCTTTGCTAGTTGGGGAAGATCTGCTGCTTGTAGGGTCTCTTTACATATTTTACATTGCAATAGGTACTAAAGAAACTTCTGCCTATCCAGAAGTTTACTGATGGTAAGAGTTGTTGTTCAGTTGTTGCTCAGGTATACCTCGTCAGGGTGAATTACAGGAAGGGGGTGCAGCGGTGGCCTTAGGCAGGTCTTAGAGATCAGGGATCTGTATCGAGTGATCTGCTATAGTGCCAATATACTTTTTGGTTTTTAATCATAAAGACAGTTTCCATTCACGGTACAAATTGAATAAAGGAGGTAATTGCTCACTGAAGCAAACTGCGCAAGTACATTTCCTGCTCACTAATGGGCATAACAGAACCTTATGAATGCAAAAATTATTGCTGATCTTGTGATTTGGGGAGCAAGCTGTACGCTTTTGCCACATTGTGCAATATCCTGTAAGTTTTCATTTTAAACGACATATTATTGCATAGCTAAAACTACCATCCTGCAACCGGATATATTTCTGCCCTGTTAATCAAGCTTGGTGGTACACTGTTTCCAGCCAAACAGTATTAAAAACAACGATGCTTTCCTTTAAGGAAGGTGTTAGCTTCAAAGCTAAGCAAGGATTATAGTCATGGTAACGTGATAAGCACAGGAGAGAAGTTTAGGGAAGAGCTGTAAAGAACTGGCCTGCCCAGATAGTCAACTGGCATTAATCACCCCAACCCTACTCCAGGCCGTGGAGTACACCTGATTTATTCTTGCTAAAGACCAAGACCTTGAAAAGTAAATATACCAAATGTACCAGTTCTAAAAGTCATATGGCACCTTTTCAAAGGAAGTCCAGAAATGCAAAAGCTGAAGCTCCCAGGGTAGAACTGGCTTGCAGTTGTGTCCTACCCTGTGCATTGGACTATGCAGTTAGTAGCTGTCTAAAAGAGGAGGCACGGAGAATCTCGTGTAGGTGTGGTCGGGCACAGTTAGGGTTAACATCAAAATTAACTTTTGTATTTCCTCATTACATGTTTTTTTTAACTGTTCAAATCTGGTACTGGAGTGGGGGCGGGGAGGGCTTCCTGGAAGTGCAAGGAGGAAGGTGGTTCACTGAAACGTGTTCTTGTGCCTGCCCTTCTATTTGGTAGCAAGAGAGGGTTTACCCTGAAGGGCGGGTGGATAGAAAGAAAGCACAAGCAGCAAATATGCCGTGAAGGGGCTGTTCTACTGATAGGAAAAGGGCAGGAAGAATTCATATGCCTTCATGTCTTTCTTTAAGTCAATCCTAGATGCTGGAAAAATGATTGCCCAGACAAGAGGCAACCACATAACATCCCGTTTACCCAACTTTGCAATGTTAGAATTTTGTTGTTGGGGTTTTTCTTTTCCTTAAAACCTCCACTCCAGAAGCAATTGCAAGAGAACCTCAGACTACCCTTGACGGAGAAATGACTAGGGTCTTTTTACCTTGTAAGTGCAGAGAAAGAGCTTGAAAACAAGACACCAAAAGGTTCTTCAACTGAAAGCCAAATAACAAGAACAGAGCATATCTACTTATTTTAGTATTTACTGTTCCTGAGCTAGTTGTGAGTGTTTGGGCTTAGTTCTTGAGTGTCACTGCTAGTTCTTTCTACCTGTGCTGCTGTATGACTCCTGGGTGCCTATATCCCTCATGCACGCCCTTCTGCACCTAAAAGCAGGCACGGACTCTGCAGGTGGGTCAGCAATAGCATTTTGCACGTAGCCAGCTGGCTTTGCTCTACAAGCAAACATGAGAGAATTCAGATTGTAATTAGTAACAGTTCACTTGCTCAGGGGAGCCAGTCCTAAAACTGAGGACACTCACTGCAAGCAAGTGCTCTTAGGACTATGAGACAGACAAACCCGTGTCCTTTTCAAAAGCGGTTTCTGGATCTAGCACAGGAACTGGGAATGTCAATCATTTTATGTGGACTGGATATATTCTTTACCATGCATCCTCCTGCCTAGGATCAAGCAGTTACACTACCAAACAGTATGTTTTTGCTTGGAGACAAATTTGCTTTTTTACTAAGCTAAATTTAGAACGCAGAACAGGATTACATTAGTTTTAAACTATATGTAGAACCGAGCTGTATTTTAAAAGATTTTAAAATACAGATATATTGAATATAGGAAACACATAGGAAATGCTCACTTACCCAAAATGCGTCTTTAAACTGCAGCTGTGTCATTATTATTGCTCTGTGGAGGGGGAGGAATCCTTCAGCAAGTTCGTTCTTGGATGAGAGCAGCAGCAGCCACAGCACGGAGCCTTGTTGCTATACCCCGGCCAAAGCAGAAAGTGAAGCACATCCACAGACCTGTCTCTTCTGAAGTCAAGCTGGTGAAAAATAGCATTGGGCAGTTTCAGGCAGCTCAGCGTAATGACCTATGGCTGTGAAGGGACAGAGGGGAAAAAAAGCTCTTGCTCACACACAGAGACATGCATGCACTCAGCACCCTAACCCCAAACCTGTTTCTCTTCTGGTAACAGTTAATATTGAAATGAGGAAGCAAAGAGATGTCAAATGATGTCAGGCCGCTCTTTGCCTTGTGTGCATGTGAGCGGCTGGCAAA
>WAAD01039657.1:13135-23149 GCA_013389945.1 Fregata magnificens
GATTACTCGGGGCAGTCTTTAGAGCTCTTGCAGAGTAATGGGGGATTGCCACCCAGTTCCAACACTGCCATGTTCCTTCCTAAAAAAACTGTCTGGAAGGTGTTCTGGGAGGAGGATTTTTTTTGCATCCTGCTGCTGTTGGAAAAGTGTTTCAGAACAGGGCAAGCTGTGTGGATTGGCCTCTGGTATCTGTTCTGTTCTTCCTTGAAAGAATTTTACTCAGTAAGCCTTTTTCAAATTGGTTTGGTGATTTCTGTAGGTGACTCCTATGCTGCCATGGTGCACTAGGCTCTAGAGGCAACTGGAAACCAATGGAAGACCTCTACAATGCCCCTGCGAAAGCCATCTGTATACCTTGGCTATGCCTATAAAATAAGTAAATGAATGGGTGGGCAAACGGAGACTTATGTGAAGAAGCCTCCAGGTGCTTTTGGAGGGCTATGTCTAAAGGAGCAACTACACAGGACTTATTAGAAAATAAGTATTTGCTTCAGGACAGTCACATCAAATATAGTAAATGTGTGAGTTAAAATAGAAGCTTCTGCTAGACCATTGCTGGGTCAGCGTGTTGTGTGGAAAAAAAATGATGTAAAAAGTTGGTGCCAATTGATTGGAATATTGCTGTGCCTTGGTTCTGGCTTTGAGTTGCTATGCAGGGTCTCTCGAGGGCAAACAGCCCCAAAGGACTGAATGTGCAGTGTTATTTCCTGGCTAATCTGTAAGGCACTCGGGGCTCTGAGCAAACTCAGACAGCCCTTTTATTCACAAACATCCATACAGTTGTGCTCAGCAGAGATTTGAGGCTTTCCTGCACAGGGAGTTGTTTTGGCTGAGACTTTTTCTTGATTAACATGTCAGTATTTTGCATGACATAGTTCTGCAAATCAACTAGTTTGCTTTCAAAGATATCACTAAACATGCCTTTCTTAAACAGTCTTCCTTGCTGCCAGCCCTCCTGCTGCTGTCTCCCTGTGTTACTTCAGATTGCTGTGGGGTTAGATCCGACTTGAAATACTGGGGCGCAGCCAAGTATGTTTGTGTGCAGGTTTCTGTCCTTGGTGTGAGAGCCACCGAGCTTTGTGTGCGCCTGCAAAGAGACTGCAGATGAAGCAGCTGAGGAAAGATGTCTCACAAACTCCCAGCAGAGGCTTGTAAGGTGCTTTCTGTGTGACAAGGTGTAGATGTTGGCAAGGGGGTGACAGCAGGCACCAGCACACAGGTCATGGGACCACCTAAGATGTGACGCAGCCTGTCGCATCTATGACAAGTTGTAGCAGAGCAGAGGAAAAGAGGCCCTGGAGAACTTCAAAACAACAACCCACCCATCAGCCCTATGCACAGAAGAGGGAGCCACAGGCTTGTTGGGTGTTCAGTGGGTTGGAATTTCTGCCAAGAATTAAGCTGTAATTAGGCAGCAATAGGGCTGATGAAGAAATACCAGAGGCCAGTGACCTTTAACAAGGCTTCTGATGGGAAGGTAGTCAAATCTTTTCCAAAGTCAGAGTTTCTGAAACCTTGGTAGACACAAACCTGCCACCAAAACCTGCTGGGATGGAGGGAGCTTTTCCAGGAAATATTAAATGTAACACTTGGGTATGTGCATTGGGGGTGCACTTTTTGCTGTGGCTGACAACTGCAGTGGTCCTCTCAGCACCAAACTCTTTTTCTAAACAAATCAGCATAAATTTACCTCCCTCTTCAGAATTTGCAGAGGGAAAGGCCTCTGCCTTCTGCTAGACCCCTCTTCTTTTCCTGCCCCATAAAGTGGGTTGCACAGCCAAGGGCAGCCCCTTCACAGTACAGGTATAGGAATCAACATGTCAGAGACCAAAAGCAATTGAAGCATAAAATATACCTTGCTTTGTCTGAGCAATGCCCAGCTTTTTTTGCCACCTTATTTTAAATGGCACTTTGAGAAATTCTTGTCAATACATTCATGAGGAGATATGTAACTCAGTTAATCACTGAAAGCATTAATGACTCTGGGTTTGGGACACCTGCTTATTTTGCAGTGCACTTCTCAACACCTGCTTGTCAGCAGAATGTAAGATTCATGATGTAAGACTAGATTTAGTGGCAAATTGAAAGTTAACTTTGTCTGAAAAATGGAGAGACCAGTCAGAGTAAAAACTAATAATGCATAAATGTGAAGTTAGTCAATGACTTAAATTTCTGTTCCATGCTTACTGATTTAATTTTTTTTAAAGAAGTCACTGATGTTAATAAGTATATAACTCACATTCATTCCGCTATCTTTATCTTACACTTCAAGGCAATGAAAACAACCAGTGCTGCAAAGGATGTACTAGCAGGAGCAAAGATGGTTTTTCCCTTGCTAGTTCTATGTAGCAGGTCATTTTAACCTGGTGAAGCCCTGTGCCTTCATGCTCTTATGATCGGTAAAGCACAGCCCAGGTCTCCACTCTAATGTTCTGTAAAAATTTATGGAGCCTTGTGTTTCAACATGTTCTGTTGGTTGAGTTTCTGTCGTTCTGGTTAATAAATGTTTATTTGCACTACTTGCTGTTTGGTAAAGCTTATTGCTAGAGATTCAACTGTTCTAATATAGGTGTCTTTTCTCTCACCATAGAAGAATGTCTGCTCATGAAATTACTGCAAAAAGGAAAATAAACTTTACTCCTAGAAATAGCTGCCCATGGATTAACAATCATTCTATTATACAGTGTCTTCAGTCAGTAGCTTTGGTCCTAATATTGAGGCATAAATTTCACCAGCTTGCTTACTTGCTTACTGCAGTGGTGGGAGGATAGGCTGGGTTTTCTGGGGAGTCTGAGGCCTGAAAATCCTTCCGTTAGCATCACCATAGACACAATACAGTGTGCTATGTGGAACTGGGGGGAAAGGGGTACAGTTGTGCATAGGGCAGGCATGTTCTTCCAAGAAGCCTCCCACCTCTCTCTGGCCCTTAGTGAGTCAACCAATTTTTACCACCAACGCTTCTATGATTTAGAGGCTGGTTTACTTGAGGAGATGAGGTCTTGCTGGTTTTTGTTCTCTGTAAGACTGAAAAACTGGGATGAAGTGGGTAGGGTACAGAGCAAATAAGGAAAAGAATTGGGCATAAAGAGCTAGAACCCTAAACTAGAAAGGATGAACTTGGCTTTCCGAAGCTTTAACCAAAGAGTGGTCCTGACTTGTTATTCTTCCACATTTGCTGGCTGGGTTAGCTCTTCCCTGCCTTGGTAGGAAGATGCTCTTTTCAGAAGAGCAGCTCAGTCCAGAACTGGATGGTCGCATAAGATCATCATGCTGCTTCATGCAGCATTGCTTGTGATGGAAATGGTACAGGCCAAATCATGCAGTCTCTGACACTACTGATTCTCTGTTTGGCAGAATATGGTTGTGAGTCTTTAAAAACATTCAACACTTCAATTATGGGTGAGGGAAAGGATCCTGCCACAGGGTTACATTGCACACTGCTCACCAGGAAAATGTTCCTAGAGAACTTAATGGTCCAGATCAAACACGCTCCACTTCAGATTTGCTAACTTTGAATTCTGCAATGATACTTTTCAAATTCATTTCCAAATGTGGAGCCATGCTTTAATTTCTATGCAGGACTGGAATACCATGGTGGCTGACCCTTATAAATGCTTGAGCGGGTTTGGAATAAGCACATCTGTATCCAATGAGTCTAATTAGAAATTTAAAACTTGCATTTTTACAGGTTGGGGTGAGAAGAAAAGGATTCTAATACAGAGGCTGTGTCTTGACGTATGCATGATGGAGAGGGAGAAGAAAGCTGACCCTGGAAAACTTCTCCCTAATTTCTTCCAGTTCTTGAGGCACATGCATAGAAGCCCACTATGTTTCAGTCTTTAAATATTGTTCAACTCTCTAGAGGTAAAGGCTATTACACATTTCATCATCTTGGTTAAAATGCAGGTGAAGGTCTACAATGCCATTGGTTTGTCCCACTTCTCAGCTGTGGTAAGTGCTGCTTTGAAGCACTTCTGTGGCACACAGGAAGATGACAGCATATTTTCAGCAGCACATGGAAACATGAAGGTGTGTCATAAGATAATTCTTGAAGTGCAGATCCGGTCTCTGTAACATAGTTTGGTTTCAGAAAGACAGGAAGCTTATGCTCTCCTCCAAAGATAATTAGGATCCCATATTTCAGGTTCACTGAAAGTCAGCAGTAGGATAGAGAGACCCAAACAAGTGCCCCACTGTGGGAAGGACAGACAGAATTCAGGTAGGCTGGGGTCCACATGGCAGCTGCCCACAAGCCAGGCAGCGCACTCCTGGCTCTCACCTGGTCCAAGTGCTGCTTTTTGCTTCCTGTCAGTGGTGTCTTTTCTCTCAACATAGAAGAATGTCTGCTCATGAAATTACTGCAAAAAGGAAAATAAACTTTCCTCCTAGAAATAGCCTCCTCTAGCGCGGGCTTCCCACGGGATCACAGCCTCCTTTGGGCATCCACCTGCTCTGGCGTGGGGTCCTCCACCAGCTGCAGGTGGATATCTGCTCCACCATGGACCTCCATGGGCTGCANTTGCCACGCAAACCCAGTACAGGACTGTATGAGATGATTCAGAAAGGCCCCTCTGAGCATCATGTTTTGTTAACTTTCATTTTGTTTTTGAGGCTCTAAGCTTATTCCTTCCACCCTGTGCTTTGGCTTCTCTGTTCCTGGTTCTCTGATGCATCTCCTGTTGTCCCCAGTGGCCCAATGTTCCTCTGTATATAGATTGGTTTTTTGGGGGGTTTTTTTGTTTGGTTTTTTTTTTTTTTTTTCAATTTAAATGATAGATTGCTATTTCCTTCAGGCAGAAGTTGAAAAAAAAAATCTAAGCAACAGATTAAATCGCTCTGTGAAAGCCTCAGTTACAATAATGCTGGGTTTTCCCTCTCCCACACAGATTTAGATTGAATCGAAGCTGTGTTTGGGAGAAGAACCATATTGGAGAAACCTCCAGTACTCTTTTAGGCCCTTTAAATGAATTAGCTGTCCATCACATCATAACAGAGTATAGCCACTCAAGTCCTGCTGTGATCAGTTTTCATTAGCAGAGTTCCTTCTTTTGTTCATATGGACTCGCTTCAAAATTTAAGTCAAAATAAAAATTCATTCCTCTTTTTCAGCTCCGATGTTCTGGGGCAAAGTGCAATGACTGTGCCCTTGACAAAGTCATCTGTCACCCAGCTTTGGTAGCATGTGTGCATCCCATGGGAGAGTGGTGCCTTGGCAGTCTGGCTTTGAGAGCAGTCTCTCCTCAGGCCCCTCACCTGGTGTGGGCAGGGATGGGCGTGACTAGCAGCCTACCAGCCAGATTCAGTGCAAACCATCTGCTTCTCACAGTGGTGCTGGGTAATGATCTCAGCATGTTTCACGCCCTTGGAACTTTGTGCAAACACGTTCTCATATGGTGGATAACAAGGAAGTCCTAAACGTTTCCAGCCTACAGAGTGGCTGTGAAAGCAGTAGCCAAAGCAGGGGTGAGTCAGATGCGGGCAGTCAGCAGAGATGGTGTTGCCGTGGACTAAAAAGGGTTACTCCACCACACACGACACTGATAGATTGAGCCCTGGCATGCTGAGCTTTGCTTGCTCAGCCACTTCTGCAGGGAAGGCAGTTCACTGTGCTGTGCTTGTCCCTGTGGAGACAAGCTGTTCTCTCTGCACAGCCCAGGGCGTCTCTCCCAGCCCTCTCCTGTCTCTGCCATCAGGCTGCAGCTCTAGGGATGGTTTTGCTAACCACTAATTGCCTGTTTCATTCAAACAGGGAAGGAAGGGTCTTGGTGGATGTAGCTTTTTACCTGTTATCTTAGATTTCAGAGCTGCTCTCTGTAATGCTGCAATGCAGAGGAGGCTCATCTTATTGTGTTCAGATAGAGCTACGAAACATAAGTTGTTGTGATCTGTAAACCCTCATCCTCCTGGGGTCCCTCTTGCTGGCTGTGCTCAGCCAGAGCGGGGCAGCATCCTCTGAGCTGGCTGAGAATGGTGGGAAAGGGAGAGGAGAGGAGGGACAGTGCTTGAGGACAACAGAGCAGGTTCATTCTCACAGAAACCTGTTTCTCCCTTCTCCAAGATCACACACCAATCTGATCTTCAAGAAAGGGCGCAAACTTTGGGAAACTTGGACGCTTGTTTTCCATGAGGCAGAGTGCTGGAATAGGTGGAGTAGCACAGCTGTTTTGGAGCTCATATATAGGGCTCAAGAAACACACGCTCCTGATATCTCAGAGCTGGGACAGAAGACTCAAGGAGAGGCATTGCATTGTGTGCCATGGCTGCTGCTGGAATTAAAAGATGTTGGGATTCCTGCTAAAGCGGTCCTGCTCTTTAGTATGCTGGAGTCCCATTTAGTCAGTACCTGCAGAAAATAAGGTATCCGAGTTGGATCTTCCAGTTGGTTTCATTGCTGGAAAGGAGGAGCATTATCTCTTTGAAGCCATGTTGATTGGGTTGTGAACAAGAGAGATTTTTCCACTGTCTTTTCCCCCATCCTTTTTTTGATCTGTCTTTTTTCAATAACTGATAGCTGCTAATCAGGCTGTTCCAAAATCAGCAAAGTAAAACAGAGCTAGTTTTGTTAAGTTTTCCTGCTCACAATCCTTTTCTCCACCCTAACAGAAGTACCCAGAACATCTGTTCTTGCTGTGCTGCTGGTGGGCAGAGCACAAGCAGCCGCAGAAGTCCTGTCCGTCTGCAGATTTAGGACAGCATTGCATTGCCTCACATGTGGAAGCAGAGGGCTCAGGGCTTCACTGCTTTCACATGGAAAGTTAGCTTTTTCTGGCAGGTGTGGTCATCTGTCTGTTAGGGACTGAGTCCTGGCTGCTATTTCTTTTTGTATCAGCTTACATAAGTGATTGCTAATAAAATCTACAATTTAAACCAGGGCACTGAGGTGAAAAGCTCTGTTGTCCTTCATCAGTGCCTTATGACATTGAGGCACCAGAGTTAATCTTATGAAAGGAATTGGCAAATTGACAAGTCAATTGTTTTTAATTTAATTGACCTTGTATTTTGATGGTCAGTTGGAGCCACTGACCCTTAAATAAGTCAAAACCTTCAAATTATTGTCTTGGACAGTAAACACCCTTACATAGTTTCCAAATACAATGATAGACTACAGCTGTAAAAGTTCTTTTAATTATTTAAAAAAAAAAATTCACCTTCAGCAAGTTAGATGCTTTCTCCTGAAACTTGCTATATGTGAGCTGAGACCAATACAAAAGGAAAAGGAGTCAGATGTAAAAGAGGTAAATCTGCTGGCATTCTACTCTGGCGACTCTGGTGCAGTGTTTCAGGCTATTGTCTGATTGGCAAGCTGAGTATGCTGGTCCTAAAAATGTTAATAAGCCTTTTGTAAATGAGTTTTAACTTGTTAATTAAGAATTTCTAGCTATGGTTATGACCTGCAGGGAAATGTTTAATTGGCTGTTTTCCCTAGCTGGTTAAATGTCTTCTTACTAGAAAAGAAGAATGTATGCTTATGGGACTTGAATGCCTCAGACCTAGCGTAAGCCAGGATTCCTGTGCTTAACACTGCTGCAGAAATTTTCACAGGTGGCATCTGCAAGGCAACTCTCCACTTCAGCACAATAGAGTAAGCGCTCGCTTGCCTGCCTTGGTTTGCTCTTCCCTCAGAGATGGATGCAGGCAGTGGGAGGCAGCAGAAACATACTCTGCTCTGACGGAGCATGGGCATAGGTTTCCCATAGAGGTTGTGGAGTCTATCCTTGGAGATATTCAAAAGTCATCTGGTCATGGTCCTGGGCAACCGGCTCTAGGTGGCCTTGTTTGAGCAGGGGGGGTTGGACCAGATGATCTCCAGAGGTCCCTTCCAACCTCAGCCAGCCTGTGATTCTTCTCAGCCAGAAAAAGAGGGAGGGAAGGGATACACCCTCGCAGTTGCAGTAAGGCTGCTGTGACTCAGCAGCTAGCAGAGGTGCAGCATGCCAGAGAGGAGCAGTGGGGCATTTGCAGCCACCAGCCTGTGTTTGGAAGAAGGATGGCCAAGTGTATTGGGTTTGCATGGCAATGGTAGCTGGGGGGCTCCAGGGGTGGCTTCTGTGAGAAGCTCCTAGAAGCTTCCCCTATGTCTGTCAGAGCTAATGCCAGCCGGCTCCAAGACGGACCCACCGCTGGCCAAGGCCTTCGCTTAACCTTGACTGGATTGCCAGCATCCAAACAGTGTTTCCTGCTAGCTGCTAGAAATCCCATTGAATTGCTGGATGCTGTGCTAAATTCCACTTGTTTGTTTGCAGTTAAATGCCTGTATAACTTTAGTTAGATAATCTGGAGAAACTGTAGAAACTCATTGAGTGCTTCTTAGTGACACCCACTTTCCCATCTGCAGAAATGCAGCCACCTCTGGAGACAGCAGTACCCCTTGGGCGTGTGGGGCAAAGGGGGGAGAAGGCACTGCGTGGGCAGGATCATTACCATCACTTTGTTAGTTGGGACAGGGCTTTCCTACTCAAGTGGAGAACACTTCAATACCTAGCACAGGCATGATTTCTGCAGTACTGAAGATGACAAGAAGAATATTTCTCTAAAAGTAATTTAGAACCTTTGTCCAATAATATTTCTGAAGGGAGTGATTTGTCACTGCACTACAGCTTCCTTTTTAAATACTTGGTTGTGGCTGAAAAGTCAGAAGCTTGAATTCATATTTCAGCAGGTTAAAGCTGAAATCTGGAAATCCAGTCACGTCTGTGTACAGCTGCTATTAAGTTTAATGAGAACTGTATATCTACAACAAATGGCACCCACAGGCACAGTGACATGACTTTAACTCTCAAATGGCTTAGAGTTATCCTTGCCTCCCCATTGGCTGGAGTCTGCTAGCGCAACCATTTTACGCTGACTTTTTTTAAAGTCTTCTCTTTTATCTCTTAGACTCAGAGGTAAGCTCAGGGAGAACCTGAATAATGGCCTCAGAAAACCCTCAATTTCTTTTTGCTGATGAGCTGAGAGCCGCTGGCGTGATGATACAGCACCATGGCCAGTCCAGAGGTGGGAAAATTGTTGGAGCCTTGGACAGAAAGGAGGACAACAGCACCACAGGCATAACACTGCCCCCATGTTAGCTGACATGCAAGGCAATGCTAACTCCTGAAGAACATAACTCCAGAGAGCACCTGCTCCTGCTTTAGGGGATCTTACAGAAAGTTTTTAACTTGACAGCTGTATAAAGTAAACTACTTCAGAGCAGAGACACCTATCTTGGGACATGTGGCTGATCCTGCAGAGGTGATTTGTATGGCAGAGAGGTGGTGATCCATAGAAAGACCGCGGCCAGCTGATAACGCAGGAGGAACTTGTCACATTTGAGTGAGTTTGAACACTGAGAGCCAATTGTGCTGTGTAAATATAATAAACCAAATCCTCCTTTCTGCAGAATATTACTGGGGAGATGCTAGTTAGTCTGATATACATCACAGGTAATGGATGGCCAGTCAGTTGCTGTTCTGAGTGTATGAGTATTGTGTATCTAGGCCTAAGGTGAGATCTAGGCACCTCCATTCTGTAGGTGGATCTCACTGCTCTGCACACGCTACCAGTACCTGCTGTAGGTAGAGCTGTGTTAAAGCAGATATGAACCCAGCAAGGCATATAGGACATAGTTATCACAAAATCACAGAATGGTAGGAGTTAGAAGGGACCTCTGGAGATCATCTTCTCCAACCCCCCTGCTTGAGCAAGTACACCTAGGGCAGGGTGCAAAGGACTGTGTCCAGGCGGGTTTTGAATATTTCCAGAGAAGGAGACTCCACAACCGCTCTGGGCAGCCTGCTCCAATGGTCTGTCACCCTCACAGTAAAGAAGTTTTTTCGCATATTCAGCTGGAACTTCCCGTGTTCCAATTTGTGCCCATTGCCCCTTGTCCTGTCGTTGGGCACCACTGAAAAGAGTCTGGCCCCATCCTCTTGACACCCACCCTTCAGATATTTATAAGCATTGATAAGATCCCCCCTCAGTCTTCTCTTCTCCAGGCTGAACAGACCCAGGTCTCAGCCTTTCCTCATAAGAGAG
>WAAD01039658.1:955-11531 GCA_013389945.1 Fregata magnificens
GCAATATTTGGAGGCTGTCTTTAATTTAAGACGGATCTCTTTAACCTGAAACTGTGGCTTTTCACGTAGAAGAATAAGGACAAGGGTGAAAAAGGTCCTGCATATGCTTCTGAAATTATGAAAATTAGCAGAGAGGAATATGCTTTCCTTTTTTAAAAAAATCAGGTCTTTCATTGCTTTGTTTGCATTACTTAAAGGATATAAATTCCCCCTTTCCTGTCCTGGTAATATCACTGTATTCTTAATTATTTTACTATGTTCACTGTGACACTAGCCAGAGTTAAAAGAAACAATAAAAAGGACTGGTAATGACTTACACAATTTTTCCACAAATGTCTTACAATGATTAAGAGCCGGCTTACAGATCTTAGGGGAAAAGATAATAGAACTCAACTAAAATTACAGAAACCTATACAAATCTCATTAGTATATGGTTTAAGAAGGCACAATTTGCCATTTCATTTCTCAGCCAAAAAGACTTAATCTCCTAGAGTTAAGACTAATGCAAAAATCATTAATATTTTCAACTGTAAACTCCTGAGACCTGTGCACCAATAGCAAAACGTCTTGCTTTTCCACAATTTTCTTCTAGAAATTGCTTTAATACACTTTTACAAGAAACATCATTTGTTCAGGTTGTGTCCCAATTCACCCTGCAAACACAGACAACAAAACTAATTATTTTCAACCCCAACCTTTACCCAACTATATCTTTTGAAGGCAGACACCAAATTGGTGGAAAATTACATCTTACATTGGATTTCATGCTTATCACAATTTTTCCCTACCTTTCTTTCTACCTATTTGATTAAATCATTTCACATCTTTCAGAAGTCATAAGTTACAAAGAAAAAAAGAATTCACCATAGAAAGATTTAATGTGTATAAAGAATATCCCCATTACAGTTGTGGACTTAGTCATTTGAGCAGTCAAGCCAAAGAGCACACCGTAATGCAACTTATTCCTGAAAAACAATAGAGTTTCACCAGACATAACCTTCTCTCTTCCAACACAAACTTAAAGACTAGAAGATAAAGCTATTTGCAATGAGTTTGTATTTGCTTTGGTTTGTTATTCTTATTATTGTAGCATTAAGGTTCTAGTGAAACCAGGTGCTGGGCAGCCATGAACTAAGAAAAGGCTCCTGACCAAATTGATTTGCATTTGAATTGGAAAAATCAGGCACAAAGCTTGAGGACAAACATAAGCCTAGAACAAAAAAATGACATATCCAAGACCACGGAGAAGGTTAGTAGTAAACTCAGAATACAGGTACAAGCCTTCAAATTTACATTTCAACTCCTTAGTGAGGAGGCTACATTGTTCCAAATAACTAAACTCAATCATTGAAAAGACATATTTCTCTCCTTACATTTAAGTGTCAAAGAACTCTCACTAAAATCAAAGACAGTTAGGAAAAGGAATGCATAAAGCTAGGAATCCAAAGAAACATTACTGATGGATAAAGACAAGAAGTGATACAAAAAGGAAAAATATATGTATTTTTTCTATTTTTAATTTTCTATTGTTAAATGTAATATTAATTCTTGTAAAATTCTGTGATTATTGGGATTCCATTTCATTATGGTATTTTTACTACTGTTAAGAAGCTGGATTTGGGCAGTTCACTTTATAAGAAGGAAAAATATAAAAAAGCTCCAAAGGAAAATGTAATAAATTCCTTTATCTCGTACAAATCAATAAGGTGCAGTAGCCTGAGTGAAGGTACTGAAGACTGTTGGGTTAGAAAGAACATTGTGCCCACAGGATGGAGTAAAGAACGGCTTCTCTTTGAACATTTTAACATGTTTCTGCACCATCAGGTGCCTCATGGCTGCCCTGTCTATTAATTTCTGTTAAATACAGCTCTTTAAACACACTCAGGTAACCTGCAAGTTTTGCAGGGAAACTCAAAATTGTATCAAAAAGGTCTGTAACTTACTGTGCAGTTTCTACAGTTTAACAAAGGTGCTAAAGGGCATTTTAATTTCCTGGATCTATTAGATACCATAATAATGAAAGGATACACCTTTACCTTTGCTAGCATTTCCTGGCTATGCTGAAGGAACACGGTCTAGGATTTTTCTGCTTGTAGGACAATTCTTGTTCCAAAGAAGACGGAAAGCTTATTTTCAGTGTTTCCTCCTGCTTTTATGTTGTGCACCTAACTCTCTCATACTTAAATGGTCAAAGACATTCCCCATAGGACACACACACTGACATGAGAGTGACTTACATCCTTTTGTAAGGAGACTGTGTATACNAGACCACAGGAACTCCAGGCCTGAAAATTATCATTCACTAAACAATGGACAAACATGAGAAATTTTATAAATACACTAATATGGTGGATTCTTCTTTCACCAAAGGTAACAGTAAAGGTTGTGTGTGAACTGTCCAACATTGGTACTAATACCTGCAGTTTTCCTGAGAAATTTTACAGGACTATTTTCATGGCAAGATGTGAATCCAGGATTGATGCATTTCTATTTATGCGTTTTTCAGATNAACAAATTCAAATGAACTGCTTTCTTGAGTCTTTCTTGAGTAACTCCTAACAATGACTAGCTTGATTTGACAGCTTGTCTGTTCTTAGGTAAAGCTGGATGACAGTCATCCACAAAAGCATTTGATTAGTTTATCATTACCTATGTCTTTGTTTAGCAGATGTTTTTGAAGTACTTAGCCTCAGTACTCAGTGTAATTTGTCACCATGTAATGTGAAGTGGGCAACTCTGTTGTTCAAGTTAGTGCTAAGTTCTTTCAACATTTTACAGCAGTTTCTTTCATCACTGAATAGAAGTTTAGATCATCTGTAAAGTACAATATTTTGGTTGATTTTTAAAGTAAAGGGAACTCTGGGAATACCTGGCAAATTAAGTTGCAGTAAATGAATATTAGGTAGTAGGGTTGAAGAGAGGGGGCAGGAGAAAATAGAAGTAAAACAATATTTTGAAAAGATCCCTGTGTGCATTATTCATACATTAGTCCCAATGGACTGTGAATATCCAGCAATCATAGCATATGTTCTGTCATGTTCTACCCTAAAATTGAAGGATAATACCGTCATGATAAAGAAAGTATTGCAGTGTGTCACCAGGTAAAAGTGTGTTTGTAAAAAGAAACATTAAACAGTCAATAGTAATAGCTTCAAAGGACAGGATAAGCACTGCCTCTCCTATCAAATCAGAAATCACATTATTATTTTGGAGTAAGCAAATAAGTATTACCTTTATATAGTAACTTAAAACTCAAATGTGGCCCCACCACTAACACACTTGGCTTTCTGTGTTTGTGAAGCTGTCTGTTTCATGATGGACAGCTGATGTTTCATTTCATCTCACTTATGGAAGGCTAAATTGGAAGGATTTAATTCAAGATAATAGAGCTTTTTATTGTAGATTGGCTATTTCAAATTTTTACCCCATTAAAATTTTTGGGCAGGTGGACTAGTTAGTCTAGGTAGTCTGCTAGTCTGTTACTATAGATAGTAAAGCGCCTCCCAACATATCTGGTAAGAAGGAATTATATTACTTAGCCATCCTCTGAGGTACTGCATTATGCAGTAACATTCATTCTACCCTGTATCTCCTAAATAGTACATTTACAAGTTTTAATCGGAATAAGAATTCATTTAGGTTAAGCAAAAATGCTGTTATGAAAGATCCACTTTATTTCCTTACAACAAAATTAAGATTTAATAATTTTTTATTAACACTAATAATATACAATAGATATGCAGTTTTATATTAGCGAGAAAAGGATACTATTTTTACTAATAGCAACAATGTGTATATATGCACATAAATAGCATGGGTACACATTCTATTACTACGTTTATATCTACTTGTAAACATTTAGATGTTGGACCAGATTTTTCTAATCCCAACCACTTCATGCAGACTGAGTGACATAGTACACTGAAGTTAAGGAGAAATAGCAGAAGAAAAATGTGAAGCTTTGTCACAGCATTTCTTTGCTTGCTCAACTTCTGCTAGAAGAATCCATTTTAGCAGTTGGTTGTACTAAGTCCTGGAAACAATTTACTGAGGTTGGAACAATTGTGCTACTAGGAGATTACAGTGGCTTACTACTAGAGAACTTGAATTAAAAAAATACCACTACACCTTTCAATGAAATTGCAGTTTATCTTTTAGCAATTGCAAATTTTCTAAACTAAGGTAATCTAAGTGTAGAAACCACAGGGATTGGAACCCTCCTTTGGAACCTCTCTATGGACCATGCAATGTCACCCTCAGACTCCCCTCAGTTCCCCCCTCCACTGCTCCTCGACCTGTCACAACCACCTGGCAGCACAGGAGAAGCCACTCTTGAGTGCCACGCAGGCACAAGACAGAGTCCAACCACACTGTTCTAAGTCACTACCTGGTGTCTAAATAAGGCTCAAAAGCAGTTAACTGTGCTTGATATTTTTACTGAACTACATTTATTTTTGTTGAAACAGTAAGAAACTGTCACGATGAGTATATTCAGTTTGATACACAGAAAAAATGGGTTAGCATCAATCTAAGTGAAAAAAGATTTAAGCTCATAATATGCAACTTCTGTTCTAATTTTAAAACGTTTTCCTTGAGCTACTTCTATATTTAGCATAATTTTTAAAGAATTTCTTGACAAGCAATTTTCTTAAAATATATGTGACAAATATAAGTAGATTAGCTGGGATATCACTTATGTGAAGTCCAGTGTATTCTTGGCTCACTGTGAGGATATATTGACTGAGAATATAAAATAACTGCCCAAGGAAAGAAAGAAACATCTACTTTCCAGTCCCTTGCTGTCACTTTGTTATTCCATACAGTGAAGCTGCATAAAAGATATGGCTGTAAGATCCAATTCTTTAATGATTTCTTTCTTAATGAAATAGCTCTCAAGTTTTGTTTGAGGAGAAAGACAGCAGCCTCTACCTCTGCGTAATTCCCCTTCACCCTAGCCCCCATTTAACTAATTAAATGTTCTTTAGAATTTGAAATCACTAAGTGTAACAAAGCTCCTGAGAATCATAAGCAAAGTCAGGAGGACATCTCAAACACAGGAATGGTTAGTATAGGACAGTCTAGGGAGCACATGATGCTTTCAGTATCATTTTGTACTGTACTTCAGGGCTTTAATAACCCTTCCAGCAATGTTGCACCAACTGCTAATCAATACCAATTATTTTTCTCACCATAGAAACAAAATTTAGTTAACCCCTTGAGTGCCTTATCCTGAAATAAATAGAGGATATATTTTTTTACATGGATGAAGAAAACAGTCCATCCACTACAATGAAATTATTCCTGTAACAAAAGTGCTTCTACATCCAAATGTTGGATGAACATATAGTCATTCAAAAATTTACTCTGGTCCATCAGTTTCTGGCCACATTTTAAAATTACAAACCTAATACATCATTTAAGTAAACAAACCAAACATTGTATGCTGCTATTATACTAATCTTTACAATGAGAGAAGTGGGAAAGGCTCCTACCCTTGGGTGTCTTGCACTGTTTCAGCCACAAGGGTCTTCCCACAGAAATTTTGGCAGAATAAGTGAAAAACCCTAATGAAACTCATAAAAAAGAGTCTGTTTTTTCTTATTGATTACTTTTTTGAATTGCATTCAGCTCAAACATGAGTTAAAACAGGTTTGAGAGCAGCTATTTTACTGCCAAGTTATGACATTAAAAAAATTTTCATTTTGTATGCAGGTCAGGAGAGAATTTACATAGATAAAACTTTTCATTACTAAAACTGGGGGAAAAAATCTCTTGCACCCCAAAACAACTTTTTGTGCACCATTCCCTTATACAGCTACATATTTTTATGATAACACTCTAAATAATTACTAACGTAAGTAAATACTTATTTTTTTTCTTTCTTTTTTTTTTTTTTTGGTCCAGCTTCATACTAGACATAAGTTTTCAGACCAAACATCCAAGTAGATTGGTCAAGATTTTTTTTCTTTTTTTCTGTAACTAGGCAGCCAGCCAGTAGAATTAATGAACTATCTAAATATATCAAAGGTCTTAAATTTCCAAGTAATTAATTTAATTAGGTGGTGGAGTCACCAACCCTGGAGGCATTCAAAAAAGGTATAGACGTGGCACTCCAGGGCCTAGTTTAGGAGTCATGGTGGTGTTAGTTGATGGTTGGACTTGATGATCTTATAGGTCTTTTCCAACCTTAATGATTCTATGATTCTATGATTAAAGGCAAAATAAAAACATGAGTATTGGAAATGAAAGGTATTAGGAAAATGCCTATTTGATAACCTTATTGCTGCTATACATTCTCACCGTCTTTGTGGTAATGGAAATCTACATTCTCCTGAAGTAAATGCAAATCTCTGCTAAGATTCCATTAATATTTTATGTCTGTCTGTCCGTCTTTCTATCTATCTGTAAGTATGCATGGAACGTTTAACTCTTACAGATCAGCAGAGCTTTGTATATATTCATGCAATATAATATACTATCAAATAGGAATAAACTAGAACACAAAATAGTTTAATTTGATAGAAGAAAAAAGCAGTGAGTCTTTAAGATCAAAATAGAGCAGCTGCTCCTATAACACTTCACAAAGATGACAATCCTAATAGGACTGAGAGATAGAGAAAAAATAACCAATGCTGCTGAACACTATTCTGCAATGGATTTATCAATACATATAAGTAATTGGCTTCACATTGCTTTGTTTAAGCTACCTAAGCTAATATATCATTTAAGTGGTCATGTTAGAAAGTGAAGCTGTCTATAATCATACAGGACTCTGTAATTACTCAGAATACAGTGCAATATTCCTTCACTCTCAGTACACCACATGGAACTATCCGAAACAGTTTTCTCAACCCAATTTAACCAAAAGCAAAGGAACAGAAGTTGTAACAAGCCATTGTCCTCTGGAGCTGCCACTGTTCTCTGCATAAGCTTGAAACACTGTTTCCATCATTAATCTTTTCTGGCTTTCATAACAAACTGGCCCACATTATTTCTATTGTTTGCCATATCCTCTGACTCATTGGGGGCTATAAGCTGTTGTAATGAGGTATATTTCAAAGCCATGTGAAACTTTGTTTCAGGTCTTCTAGAAAAGTTTTCCTATGTAGCATGAATTTTTTATGGTGGAAGGAATATAGTCTGTACCGCCTTGACAGAAATGCTTTACCAAAAAAGAAAATTAGGGACTGATGACAAAGAGGAGGTGAATCTTGCCAGAAGTTTTTAATAACTTTCTAAGGATTTTTTTTCTTAACGTTTCAATTTTTCCACTGCTTTTTCTAAGTAGTACTAGAAGGAAGACAGAACAAAGGACTCAGAATTTTAATGGCTTTTTGAAACACTGAAAATAATAATGCCAGCAAAGAGAGGATGTAACTTCCTTTTATTACTAGCTCAATCCACTGCAACCAGACACAATAACATAAAACTAACATCTTAAACGGAAAAAGTAAAAAAGGCCCAACCAAACTGCACAGCAGCATTTGCCTTTGCTTTCATCATTATAGTTGTCCCTTGCTTTACTAAAGCACCGTCTTAGTTCTGATGCCATGCAAAAAAATGATGCTATATATTTTAAAATGTAATGTATTCCTGTACTTGAGAACACAAAAGTACTTACAGATGGCAACAAATATGACCAGTTTGTCTTTAAATCCTTCTTTTGACTCTAATAGTAAGAGAGGCCACAACCTGAGGTTTCCTTTCTGTACAGAAAGCCTTTTGTCCTGTGTTCAAGTTGATGTGATGGCTAAGCATTGTAACTTCTTTCACCATGGCATGCAGTTCAATTATTAGCTTGACACTACTATCCCCTAACTAAAGTATCAATACTTCCCTTTTTAACCACTGATATCAAAATACTGGTGGATATTTAGAATAGGAATTTTCTGCCTACCTGCATCCTTTTTTTTTTTTTTAATTAAAAAGAGTACTGAGAAGTGCTGAGTAGAGGGGAGACAGAAACCAAGGATTATTTTTCATAGGAAAAGTTCTTAATCCAAAACTTGAGGCTGAGGGATAATTGGATACAAATTGCAGGCAACTCAGTGAAAGCCCTTGCCAGAGGTAATACTTGCTCTGTTTGGCATATCATGACACTTCTATCTGTATCAGAAGCTGAGAGGCTGAGAGGGAACAAAAGCCACCCCAAAACATAAAAATCTGGTAGGATTTTACAGTAGGAAAATGACTATTTGGAATCAGCACATAACTTGAAAAAAATATTTTATGTAAGATTTAATAGCTTAAGTTTTTTTTCTCAACTGAAATCCAGACAAAATGTAAAATATTGAAAGACCTTTTCCTCTGGATTAAATTAGGTCTTTTTAGGTGGTTTACTGAATTAAGCTTACCATATTATTCTCAACATCTTTTGTAAGTTCAAATTGCTAGAATGGCTTGGTGGCATAGCAGAGGGAATAGGAGAAAATCCCAATGAGACAAAAAGCTTCCATCGAGATTTCATTAAGCAGTCATTTTCTTATAATTTACTGTATCATTTTAAATCATGAAAGTCATTACATGTATTTTTACAACATAATAATTCTCAGACACGATATAAGAAGTTTGGTTTTACTCAAGCATTTATTTTATTGTTGCATGCACTAACATTTCCTAATTATCTGAACAACAAGTTATTCATTAATGGTGTTCTGCCTTGCATCTGTCAGAAATTTCACTAAGTTTGAATCAATCATTGTTCTAAAAGGTAATATTCACTAAAATGTAAGTGACCATAATTTTATATACTTTTCTATATACAAACAGAATATGCCACCCATCAACAAACATGGGGTATGTATTGAAAGAAAACCCTATTCCTTTTAATTAGTTATGAAAAATAAATGAAAATAAATATTTAAAATTATAATAATGACTCAATTTTGAGAATATTTATTAGAATTTCAAAACCACAGTTCTACTCTGATAAAAAAGGCAGCAGGCAGGAAGTTCTTTTATTTGTTAGTTTGTTTTAATTGTGACTAAAAGAAAAATTAAAGAACTGCATCTTGCATCTTTAGCCAAAGTATTATCCCATTTCATCAAATTTCTTAGAGAAAGAAAATAATTTTAAATAATCTGCACTTCTGTGTTTGGTCTTTTTGCTAGATCACCATCTCCACATAGCAAGCTAGCTAGGACTGAATTGACCAACCACCATTCATGAAGCTTGGATGCCACAAAATGCTGTATTCTCTTGAGAGATTATTCCTTTGCAAAGCATCTTTGTGAACCTTTCTGCTGTCTAGGTCTGTCTCTTCACTTTTCAGAGCTTGCACAGCAGTGTCCAGTATTGAATCACCTTTTTTTCTTCCTTCGATGTTTCTCTCATTCTTGCTTTTTTTACACGGTACCAATGTGGATATGCAGAGATTAATCAGGGAGCACAGAGGGCCCACCACTTAAACAGGGCCAGCAGAGGTATAAGCAGTGAGTGCGTTACTGGAAAGCTGTATCTAGCTCTGGAATCCTTGCTTCCAAAATAGCATTGAAAAACTGAAAGAAGTGAAAAAAAAAAAAAAAAAACCACCAAAAAACCAAAACAAACACCCCAAAGATTTAAAGGAATTAAGCAACAGTTTAAAACTGCTCTTAAAATGAGAGATTTAAGACAGCCTAAGTTCTCTGTGAGAAGACTACATGCCACTTTGGCTATAGGTTACAGTATTCATGTGAGGAGAAGATTTCTAAGAGAATTCAGGCTGTACATAATAGAAGTTATGGGCTGGCAGCAGAGATGATACTGTTGTAATTTGTGATTTGTACATATTGCAGCTACTACAGAAACAGAAGCCTATTTCAGTGCTGCAAATCAACAGGTCTCTTTCTCTCTCTCCCAAAGAGTTAAATATTAGGGTAGGGGTTACCTATGGAGACATCAAGTTATAAACTAGCCTATCTTTACAGTCTAACATTGAAGAATTTTACAATTTCACTGAAATACTTAGGAAGGAATTTTTGTATTCTAATAAAGGAAGGGGAGAAAAAAATGCTGCTAGTGACGGGTGAAATGAGTGCTTAACACTTGTTTTAGTTTACAGGTCGATTTTAATTTTGTGTTAGGGATTACAGAGGAATCTGTCAATAAGACAATGGTACAGAAAACACCTGAAGGCAGTAGAAAAGCAACTTTTATTATCTAATTTAAAAGTTCCCACGTAAATTATAATATTGAAAGCAAAATAAACTTATGTGTTGTTCAAACAGACTATCTAGATTTCCACACTCTCAGAGGCATCAAATCTCTGGCTGGTTCAAACACCTAACTTCTAGATGTCTTACAGAAAACAGAAAAGACAGTTCCAGGTATACAGAACAGCTACATAAGATCAAACATTTAATTGCAAAAGTACAAGTCCTTCCTAAAAAAAAAAAACCAAAAAAAAAAAACACAAAACTGTGCCAACAAAAGCACTTGGAATTAATATAACTTTATAATACTTTGCATATTACTCTAAAATCACCTTCACTGGGGCAGCTCTCATAAGACATTTCCATTACATACACACTGACAGAGCCAGTTGCTTGGCAGTTGTGTTTCTCTTTGCCCATTCTGCACCCTCCGGGTTTTGAG
>WAAD01039658.1:13947-60684 GCA_013389945.1 Fregata magnificens
TAATTACATTGATAGATATTCCATAGAAAAAAGCATATATGTAGTTGCTTTTCACTGCTGTGGTTACTGTTTTTTAAAATAGACTGGTTTAACAGAAGGCCCATAGGCTCATGTAATCTATCAAAGCACAGTAATCAGGAACCCTTAAAAACTTCACTAAATATAATCATTTTAACAAGTAACTTCTGTTTTCTGGGATTAAAGAACTCCAGCTGCCAAACTCAAAGTGAGGATGAACGGCTGATAGAGCAATAAGAATTGAGAAAGCATGAACATTTTCCATGGTTTTTGTGGAGCTGCTAAAAATATATTAATAGAAGAGGTGTTACCTTAACTGATCCCCTTTACTATGGGATGAAAATTGCACTGCTACTGATAATCCATACTAATGTTAAGCCATCATAAAACTGTTAAAAAAAAAATCAATTACAATCTGTAACAGAAAATGCTTTGATGTGACAAAAATGTCATCTGTAGAGAGTTATTTAGGCAGTCTGCCTGGGAAGATATTTCCAACAACTGTTAAAGAAAGATAAACAATAAGTATGTAAAAAATATGCCATTGCTTTGTAAATTTGTTAGTGGTAATTAAAATTAAAGTTCCAGTTCTTTTAGATTAATTACGGGATCTAAAAAGGTTTCTTGTTTCAGATTGTTGAACTGATATACATAAGTGTAGTCCCAGTTCCCATGGGTCATTATATAAAAAACTGCTAATGGGACAATCCCTTTTAGCAGGCTTGGATGTTTCTACTCCATTCTGCATGGTTGAGACCACACTAAAACTGAGAAGTAATCTGTTTTGTTTTGGAATCATAATTACATATTGACAAGTTAAACTGTGAGACCTAAATCAAGGGGATTTGGGCTATTATGTGAGCATTCTCATGGGGCAAACCTAAAGGGACATCAATGATTTTGCCACAACCTAATTCCTTTTCAATTTTCCTTTCTTGAGTGGCATTAAATACTTGGAGAAAAGGAACTGTAGAAATAAAAAATGCAAGGCAAATGTAGCATGGATGTCAGAAAGAGTTGCTACATATAATTAAAATAAAAATAGATATGCTTTATTAGGAAAATGTTCAATGAAAAACATTTTTATTACTACAAAGTATCTCCTCTTTCTTCTCAATAATTTTTCTTTGTTTAGGTTTCTCCCATCTTAAATAGTTTTGATTATGTTTCTAAATCCTTACCAAAAACCTTAGAGAAAGATCTAATTTACTGAACAATTGCTACTGCTAAATGGTAAGTCAGAGTGTTTTCAAATCATTCACTAGTTAATAAAATGGAGTTTATGAATAACATATAGCAAAGAAAGGGATCATTCAAAGACTTTTTTTTCCTATGAGCTCATATAAGATGGCAAAATTGAAATGTGATTTACATTTAAAATATATTGCATATGTTCAGGAATAACTAAATTATTCTATCTTAACATACTGTAAAACCACTCCTTAGGAGCCAATTTTTAGGTTTAAAATGATGCATCTCTTCCCTATGTTCATATTCCATTCAGTCTTTACCCATATTCTTGGTTTAATTTCAAGAACATATCTATACAGAAGTAATAAATATCAACCATGTTATATCTAGCATTGACATGCTTAAAAAAAAAATCTTGTTACCAATATTTTGGCTTAAATTTCTAAGCAAAAACTCAAAGAAAAATATGAAATATGACATATTCAACAAAAGGAAAGCAAACAGAAACATATACACCTACCTGAGTACTCACAAAGTACAACAAAAATCTTTAACTTTCTGAGAAAAAGAGAAAACTTCAGTAGAAACTTACTGTTACATAAAGAACATAAGGAAGCACTGAAATAACTTTGGAAATTTGTATCCAATCATATGAATAACATAAAAGCATATCATTATGTATGCTTGCATAATTTGTTCTGCAATATTTGATCTTCTGCAACTAAATCTCACTAAGAAACAAACGTTGTAAGCACTGTTGGGATTNGATTTGGGCTATTATGTGAGCATTCTCATGGGGCAAACCTAAAGGGACATCAATGATTTTGCCACAACCTAATTCCTTTTCAATTTTCCTTTCTTGAGTGGCATTAAATACTTGGAGAAAAGGAACTGTAGAAATAAAAAATGCAAGGCAAATGTAGCATGGATGTCAGAAAGAGTTGCTACATATAATTAAAATAAAAATAGATATGCTTTATTAGGAAAATGTTCAATGAAAAACATTTTTATTACTACAAAGTATCTCCTCTTTCTTCTCAATAATTTTTCTTTGTTTAGGTTTCTCCCATCTTAAATAGTTTTGATTATGTTTCTAAATCCTTACCAAAAACCTTAGAGAAAGATCTAATTTACTGAACAATTGCTACTGCTAAATGGTAAGTCAGAGTGTTTTCAAATCATTCACTAGTTAATAANTAAATTTCTAAGCAAAAACTCAAAGAAAAATATGAAATATGACATATTCAACAAAAGGAAAGCAAACAGAAACATATACACCTACCTGAGTACTCACAAAGTACAACAAAAATCTTTAACTTTCTGAGAAAAAGAGAAAACTTCAGTAGAAACTTACTGTTACATAAAGAACATAAGGAAGCACTGAAATAACTTTGGAAATTTGTATCCAATCATATGAATAACATAAAAGCATATCATTATGTATGCTTGCATAATTTGTTCTGCAATATTTGATCTTCTGCAACTAAATCTCACTAAGAAACAAACGTTGTAAGCACTGTTGGGATTCATTTTACTGAACTCAAATTTACTTTACAAGCATAAAAGTATATTGCCTATAGTACGAAAATTCAATGCAACTACATTTTTAAGGTTAACTTTAATTTTTGCTTGAAGGTTAGGATTTGCCTGTATGGGAATATAACATCCCTGTATACATGTTTCACTGACTTGGGGTCCCTAGTCTCTATCAATGGAACACGTGAGGTGCGGTGTGTCATAGCTCATGTCTGCATTTTGATTACTTGTAAAGCTCCATAGCAACTGAAATAGAAGCAGCCTGTTCTAGCAACAGGAGATTGCTTTCATATTTTACTAAGATTGGGTGTTCCACTTGAGTTGTATAGTGGTGGATGACTTACTGGTTTAANATGTTTACAGAGTAAAAGTTTTGACTCTTTATAAACTTAGATGTATGGCGTTCAGCAACCTTTGCTGATACCCAGCAAGGTATCAGTTTCAGGGGGAAATAATCAAAAGAAGATGATATGATTGCATATTAAATTAATAAGCTTTAGGGATTTAATTTAATTAAAAGGGGATGGCATAATAATTCTGACCTTTCCCAAGGGAAAGTATGCAAAATCAAGTGGATGAATGAAAATCNCTAAACCCTTTCCTCCTCTCCCCAACTCTAAGTAGCAAAATCAGGGTGTTGGATGATTTTGAATTCTATTTCTGACCTCCTTGGCAGGTTTCTACAGTGACTGCAAAGCTTTCTTTTATCTTAGAAGACATATTTACAAAGGCAATAGTGAACATCCACAGTTTCTTTCATCCTCACTGTTTCTCTTCAGTGTAGTAAAGCCCACAGAGGAGTTTGGTGTGGTTGGAAATGAAATAGTTGAAGCAGCCAAGAAAACATTTCAGTTCTGTTTGTCCAAACTGTTTAATGTGTGACCACCTAACAAATCATTGCCTGCCTGCAGATGGCAGGCTAGAGGAGACAGTCATTCTCCAGGCAGTGCCTGGATGCTATATACATAGGACACAAATTCTGGTTCACTCATGCCTGCTGTGCCTCATGACAAGTTGGATGCCTCCAAGCAAGAGCTACATGAGCATATCTTGAGAGCTGTAGACTGCCTTGTAATTTTCTGCCTGTTGAGTTCTTGGTTCTCATTCTTGATTCTGAACCCTGCCTCTTCAGTTTGCATCCTTGAATTGTGTTATTTTATGCTTAATTCCTATGCCGAGCCAGTTCACGTAGGTTCTAAGGTAATACTGCCTACTTGTTAGTCCAGTTTCTCCTGATTAGTTGAATTCTGAAATTCTTTGGCATTGCACTGAGGCCTCGCTGTGTCTCTTTGAATTGGTGCACATGTATTCGCTGATATACCTGTGGATTCTGTGGCCTAGCCTAATCATTAACTACACTTTTGGCTGCTTCTTTCTACTGACTACTTCCTATCATTTTTGCTTTATCAGTCTCCCTAGTGCACCAAACCTGTCTACAGGCTGAATTCAGACCAAGACTAATAACTAGGCTTTATCATCCATATGTCATAAAACTGTGGAACTGCTGTCAGTGGGTTGTCCAATCTATGTTCCAAGAAGGTACACTATAAAAAAAACCCTTTTTCTACAATTGCTGCATCTTCTGTGCACTCAGGGAAGATTGCACTGGTTCTCCCCACTTATTACTTGGTTGAAAGCATGTGTTCTCTACTATACATGGCCAGTTCCTTCCATTATTCTTCCTCTCTACTTTGTTTTCCAGATTTCCACATGTAGTGAAAGATGTTAACCCAGGAAAATACTCCAGGAGCAGGACAACCATAGGCTGGTACTTCTCCTAAAGCTTTTCTTTATACATTGTATCTTTATGCGTATAATGTATCCAGTGGTCTCCCTAAGACCACAGAAGACAGAGGCAGTTGCGTGTGGTAGGACAAGACTCCAATGTCCCACTTCTTTCAGGGGAATCTTTCAATACCCGTCTCTCTGACCCTATGCATTTTGCATTCCTTCCCCAAAGCAATCCTCCGTGCAATCTCCCACTCTCTTGGGTGATGCTCCATTTAACAGGTTATTATGTAAAAGCAAACATTCCTTATTTTCTTTCCCCAGCATTATTAATGCCTCAGCTACTTATTCAGGTCCACAGAAGCTATTTAAATTTAATCTTAGAACTCAACTTCCAGTTGTGAATCACAGCCTCACTGTAGAAATTTAATCTGAATCACAAATGGACAGTTAAGTCTAGTGACATACAAAATCTTTGTTCTGACCATTTCTAATTCCCAAGCTTAGGCATTCTTTTCCTCAGCATGCTGACTTCTTGAATACCGTTCTTTGGTAGTATGAGCTACATATAGATTGTGGAAACTAATTTTCAAAATTTTCAGCTTCCTGGGATCAGGTATATACCTCAGCTGTTTCCTAACTCCTCAGGAGGGCATCAGTTGTGTTAACTAACGGTTAGCCATGTAAAGGATATTACGATATACAAGATAGGATAGAGGACACTCCAGTTGGTGTCCATGTCAAAACCTGGGAAATCTGGACTGTAAATGGCATAATCACGTACCCTCCCAGCAAATATAGGTGCCTAAATTCTCCTGTATGTTTGTTAATTTATTCCTAAATCAAATACCTAAAAATTGACTCAGTGTAACTGTTCAAAAAGATGTGGTATCTGATTCCTGTAAACATAATCTATGCTTTAAACTCTGTTGACAAGAATAACATCTTCATTCAAAACATGAATCATGTGAAACTTTTAAATTGAGAGTTTCTTTTTGCTATTAACGAGCATGTCCATCTCCAGAGAACTTCAATACTGTAAATGAAGACAAAATGTATTCCTTAAATAATTAATTGTAAGTCACATTCATAATAAATACTGTAATTTAAAGTTTGCTTTACAGCTATTAATTGTCAATCAATATCACACTTGCTTGGAAGAAACAGATATTATGTTATTATTAAGAACATCTTGATATTGCTATACTTTACATTCAATAATCACAGTTTAACAAAATCCCATGAGGGGCCATGGCCTCAATTGGTTTTACAGGGCATTTTTATTCAAACTCTGAAAACACAAAGGAAAAATCTCTCATGCTGATATATAGGTGCTGTAATCGGGACAATTTATTCTGGGTTTAATGTAAACTTTTGACTGAAGCACAAATCTTCCATAGGATTTCAGTGTGCAAATCTACGGTTTTAAATTAGGCAGAAATGATTTTGAGTGATGGCTCCTCTTAACATCGGGGGAGTGCTTACCTCTCTCACTTTACTTTGTACATGGCAGACCTCCAAAACTCCTACTGTTAAATCTGAATTAAGTAGCCTTACTGTGTATGATATTTAATATTTTCAGAAGCTATGCATTAAATCTGTGGCCTAAAACTTGTAGTTAAGGGATGAAACCAAGACTTCAGGGCTTTACACACATTTCTTTATCTTTAATTCCTCTTGCCAAGTGGATGTTTAAGTGCAAACTGTAACAAAGTTCACATCACCTGAATCTGTTTCTGCAAGATTAGTGGAGTAACATCTTAGTCTGAAATGGATCTTTTTCTTCCAGAGCCTTTTAGTCTCTGAACTCTAAGGTTTGTATTAAATATGAAATAGGAATAATGAGTTTTAATTTTTAAAGACATTAAATACCCTGAACAAGCTGGCTAAGAATTGTAGAATGACTTTGTCACCAAAAAAAGAGCTTAGCAAATCCAGTAAGGTGCCACATTAGTTTTCTATATGCATGATTATATATATTTGCTATGTTATAAATTTCTGAGAATGTGTTCATTCCTTGAAATTGAATTTCTTCTGAACAATGTTAGATGAAAAATGAGTGAATGAAGTCCCATTTACCCACCCAGCATCTTGACACTACACTGCAAGTCATAATAACCCTTCATCGACTACCCTGCCAAGGTGTTTACATATTCTGAGTATGTTCAACATTAGTAATAATGTTGTTAATAAGAGTTTCTTTCCTACTTGTATCCCAAACAAGTGGATCATTTCCTCCCTTAATACTATTAAAAGACCATGATATAATTGAGGTAGCAATGTAGATTCAATATAATGGTTATTTCTTTTCATTCATTTATTCACATTTATCAACAGGAATTTACATTCAGTTCTATGGTCTTAGTTGGCAATCAAAATTAGATGGACTAAATCTCTAAATAACAACTATCAATAGTAAGATGTTTATTTAGTAGAGAAGGTATCAAGACATATGTAGTTGCATCTCATCTGAGAAAACTGATAATCCATGATAATCTGGGTTATCTCCAGTCCACCACTTTTCCCCCTTTACCCATAACCTCTTTCAGGACTGATATTTCTGCTGTTGACACTAGTAAGTGTCTGGCAGACCTGGAACTACTGCATCAGTGCTTTATGGTAGCTCATACTTCAGTTGGCATATCAGATTTTGTTCCTATTAATATCTCTCTTTTTGTCAAATGGTGTTAGCATTGTAAGAGAAATAATGAGACACAATCCCTGGTCTATATATACTTACTAAAGTGTTCACAGAGTAAATGGCAATCTCAGGATCTGTACCTAAAACTGAATGCATAATCTGACCTAAAGTAACTGTCATTTGTACAAGTGGACCAAAGACAGAAAAAGATAGGAGGAGCTTCCTATTCTGCTTTAGGTCAAAAGTGATGGAGCAGGGTAGACAAAAGCTAAGTGAACTGATGAAAAGTTCTATCCCATGAATCATTTTAAAGGGATCAAACATACCCCAGAATACTATAAAAGGGACAACAACTACATTTTTAACAGAGTCCAAAGTAAGGATGATGAAAAAAAACAGTTAAAGTCCCAGTGTACAGTAACAGCAAGATAAATAAGACCTTGTAATCTGTGGGCTGCACAGCTTTTAATGATAATTCAAAGGAAACCGGAAGGTTACGTTGTCAACTCTCCTATAAATAATGAAGCTTTGACTTTAGTAGTGTGGTCAATGGACCTTGGCTGGCCACCAGGTGCCCACCAATCCACTCTATCACTCCTCCTCCTCAAAAGAACAGGGGGAAAAAATACAACTAAAAGCTTGTGGGTCAAGATAAGGCCAGGGGGATTACTTACCAATTACCGTCACAGGCAAAACAGACTTGACTTGGGGAAATTAATTTAATTTACTGCCAATTAAACAGAGTAGGATAATGAGAAATAAAAACAAATCTAAAAACACCTTTCCCCCACCCCTCTCTTCTTCACAGGCTCAGCTTCTCTCCAGACTTCTCTATCTCCTCCCCCCGAGCAGTGTAAGGAGATGGGGAATGGGGGTTGCAGTCAGTTCATCACGCTTTGTCTCTGCCACTCCTTCCTCCTCACACTCTTCCCCTGCTCCAGCATGGGGTCCCACCCGTGCAATACAGTCCTTCATGTACTGCTGCAGCATGGGTCCTTCCCACAGGTTGCAGTTCTTCAAGAACTACTCCAGCACGGGTCCTTTCTGCAGGGTGCAATCTCTCAGGAACAGAGTTGCTCCAGCGTGGGTCCCCCACGGGGTCACAGGTCTTGCCGGGAACCTACTGCAGTGTGGGGTCTCCACAGGCTGCAGCTTCCTTCAGGGCACATCCACCTGCTGTGGCATGGGGTCCCCCATGGGCTGCAGGTGGATATCTGCTCCACTGTGGATCTCCATGGGCTGCAGGGGGACAACCTGCGTCACCATAGTCTTCACCACAGGCTGCAGTGGAATCTCTGCTCTGGTGCCTGGAATACCTCCTCCCCTCCTTCTTCACTGACCTTGGTGTCTGCAGAGTTGTTTCTTTCACATTTTCTCACTCCTCTCTCCCAGGTGCTGTTGCACAGTGTTTTTTACCCTTACTTAAATGTTATCACAGAGGTGCTACCAATGTCGCTGATAGGCTCAGCTTTAGCCAGTGGCAGATCCCTCTTGGAGCCAGCTGGAACTGGCTTTGCCCAACATGGGGGCAGCCTCTGGCATCTTCTCACAGAAGCCACCCCTGCAGCCCCCCCTCCCAGCAAACCTTTCCACATAAACCCAATACAAGTAGCTGCAAGGATATTATGTGATAACAAATGATATAGGAAGTGGTGAAGATATAGAAGAATATTTCTATATTAATGATCACTCCATGAGTAAAATGTTAAGGTCCTCCCACAGTACCATTTATTGTCCCACAGTACAATTTATTGTACACTATACATTAGAAGATAAACTTAAAATGGCATTTCTCACTATTTACTCTCAAACAGGATTACAACACAGGCCACACTACCTGTTATTCTCTCTAAGCAATACCTTAAGGCAAACTGGGAAAGCAAAATATTCTTGATGCCAAAGACTATCTCAATACCTATTTTTCTTGTAACTGCTGTCATCCTAACATATTTCCAGCTGTGAGAACACAGATAGCTTCCTGTAGAGCTTCTAATCTCAGGGCCATTTTGCAGAGCAGCCAGGAGGACGTGTGTCATGGTTCAGCCCCAGTCAGCAACCAAGCACCACACAGCCCCTCGCTCACTCTCCCCTGCCCCGTGGGATGGGGGAGAGAATTGGAAGGGCAAAAGTAAGAAAACTTGTGGGTTGAGATAAGAACAGTTTAATAATTGACATTAATAATAACAATAACAATAACAACAACAACAACAATAATAATTATAATAATAATAATAATGTAATACGAAAGGAAAACAACAAAAAAGAGAGAGAGGAACAAAACCCAGGAAAAACACGGGATGCAACTGCTCACCACCCGCCGACCAATGCCCAGCCAGTCCCCGAGCAGCGATCACTGCCCCCTGGTCAATTCCCCACAGTTTATATACTGAGCATGATGCCATATGGTATGGGATATCCCTTTGGTCAGTAAGGGTCAGCTGTCCCAGCTGTGCCTCCTCCCAGCTTCTTGTGCACCTGGCAAAGCATGGGAAGTTGAAAAGTCCTTGACTTATTATAAGCACAGCTTAACAACAACTAAAACATCAGTGTGTTATCACATTATTCTCATGCTAAATCCAAAACACAGCACTATACCAGCTACTAGGAAGAAAATTAACATTATCCCAGCTGGGACCAGGACAATGTGCTAGTGTAATGAGAAAGCTGGTAACTACTGCCTAGAGATATAACATTTCATGTCTGCTCACCTTTCAGGCTCTGTTGGCTTGAAACAGGGATCCTAGCTTGGCTCCTAAATCTTTCCTTCCCTAGATAGCAACATATTATTCTCGCACCAGACAGCTTAACTTACTGGCTGCCTACAGAGCCCCTGAGATCCCTTTTAATTATACACAAAACTAACACACAAGGACCATAAAACACTTCCAAGTCAGTCAAGACTGCTAACTACTTGGATTTGAAGTGAACATGCTTATGTTTGCATTAAGTTGGTACTTATGTTTACACTGCAGGTGAACATAAAATATGCCAAAGATCAAGGCAGACTAGTATGCACAAGGTTGTACAATGGACTTCAAAGTTAGTGTCCCAGATTTGCTTCACTGAAAAGACAACATAGGGTTATTTTGGGGAAAAGATTCTAAAGTACGTAAAGAAAGGACGCTATTTCAGTACTTTTTTTTCGCCACAATAAGTTTAAAAAAATCTTTTTGCTTGACATAATTTCCCTGTGGCATTGTGCCACCTCCACATAGCCATCCATAACTCTTCTCCTGCTTGAAACAATTTTCAGCATGCCACTCTTGTTAATGACTGAGATAGCCCCTGATGGTGCTTAACATTTAATAGTGCTAGAGATCCACGTTTGCCCAAACAACCTTTTCCATTTACCTTACCTCAAAGGCATTCTAATTTTTCTTCAGAGACAGAAATCCTTTAAGCCCATTGTATCCTTAGGCTACAAATTTACTGAGATTTAGGTTTCCAATAAGAGCGCCAAGATGAATGCCACCTTCTCATTTATGAATCAATTTTTGCCCATTGGCTTTTCAGTGTTATTACTTTTTATTTTATTCCACACTCAAAGGGGAGAACCTCAGGAATACATACATACACACACACACACAATGTTGGGGGGAAAAAAAAAAAGGACAAACAAAATCAGAACCGAATAAAACATATGGCACATCCTCCTCAACATATCCTAAATCTCACAGAACAAGTAGTCACAAATACAGTATCTTTCTCATCCTCAGGACTCTTGTTTTGATCATCCGCACCTACCACAAAGGCAAGCATGCTATTTCTTAGCATCATGAGCTATGTTTCTATATAATGCTTGTGAGTGGTTAAAGAAGGACTTTTCTTTTCATGCACCACAATTCAACTGATACTCTCATCCATCTTCAGTGGTTAGCATGTTTTTGGTGTCAATGCAGACAACACTGTATTTTGCAAAATTCTGTAAAGAAGGAGTAGCACCTGAAAAACTTTTATTTGCCTTAACTAACTAAAAACCCAGTGTCCCACACTAGCTAAATTTTAAACAATAAACTGAATGGTTTAGAAACCTTAGTTTCAAGAATCGTGATTTTCAAAGTACTGACTTCTAAATTCTGTTTTATTTTAATAATGTTTTGACTGAAATGAATATTGAACTTCATGTAAAGCCCAACGGGATAAACAATTCTAATTAGGGAATTATGTGGTCATGGTCATCTATCAGGTCTAGATAAATTATAATCCAATTTTAAATGCTTGCTGGGAGTCAGATACTATTCTTGCTGTATGGCTGAGGATCCATCCCATTTGAGGAATACCATGAAGATCAAAAGATGGAATCAATCTTCTATCCAAAGTTAACCTGTCATGGCAGAACTCTCCTTGGCTATAGAAACATCCAGTGTAAAAACAGAATTGCCATACTAACCAGGCAACACATTTGCCAAATCCTGATGGCAGGAGCAATTAGAATTTCAACTCCATTTATGACACCTGTAATATGGCCTTTAGTTACATCATTATATCATAAGGAATTATTTAACAACAGGAATAGATTCAGTTGATGGGAAGGGAGATATTCTGAGAGTTCATAAGCTACCTAGAAAGCTCAAACAACTGAGCAGAATCTTTCTGGAAGTGTAGCATTTTGGAATTTATCTCTGAAGATTTTGCTGGAGAGACAGAAAACATCTTCCACGTTAGCTAAACCATAATATTAGTAAAAACAATGATACAGAGTTTAATATCATCTATATATATGCTTAAAGGATATTCCTGGTCAATGGATGACTAGGTCCCAAGAGACTCTGTGTAAAAATTGGGACGCTGACCCATAGGATGTACTATGACATAATGAGTCAAGGCTCTCTCTTAACTCCACGAAACAGGACACCCTGACCAGCATGCTCCATTTATCTCTTACTCTCTGGGGTTTTTTTTTTTAACATCTTTATTCTGCTTCCTGTGTTGCACATTTGGATTTCAAGTTGCATAGATAGAAAGTGGAAGTGATGTCAGCAGTTGTGGGCTTACACTCCTAAATATGCCTTGTAGTCAGATTAGGAAAAAGAAAGGGGAAAAAAATCAAAGAAAACCAAAATAAAACAAACCAAAAATCCTCTCAAGAGTGCTGTTGCTTGCATTTGGAGAACAGGTCTTGCATAGCAAACATCAGGAAAAGCCATTTTCAAAGGTTATCTGAACTCATGTTAAATAGTTGACTATTCAACCAAGCGAAAAATAGATCCAAAGGATGAAATAATAAAGCACCAGGGACAAAAGATCCACACACTATTTAGCAGAGAATGAGGCTCTTTATAATGGAAACATAAGCAGAGTTTCCTACAGTACTTTGAAAAAAATGATTGCAAGCAAAACCTTGTGAAACATCAACGTATTCTGTGACAACTGTTTACAGTTTTTGCTTTTAAGCTGTTCACAGTTGTATGTCAGGGCAGTAATTTTAGGAAAAAAATAAAGATCTGAATGCTTTTCTAGATACAGGCACGCAATAAAAATATACTCACCTGGAAACAAATTGTAATGGTATTGTTGGATTAAAAAAAGTTTTGTGCAATGTGAATTGAAAGACTCTAACCCTTGAGTTTTCTAAAATGCATTTTTCAGGTTTAGATATGCATTATTTAGTATTCAGAATTCATTTTCATAGTTTCTGGATAAGCCATTCAGAATGGCAACGTATTATAGTTGAGAGGGGAAGGAAGGAAAGAGAATACAGTACAAAGCATCTGCAATGTTTCCTGCTCCGTTTCCAGAAAAAAACCCACAAGTATGAAAACCGAACATTTTTTGTTCTGCTGAAGCAAGGAAGTGAGATTCTTACAGTAATGTGTTTAAGATAAAGCTAGATATCAATCAAAAAAGTAGCATGGCTACATGTTTCAGACAGCTTTTGGCCTCCATATCTTAATTTTGGTTTATGACAGTAATGCAGGACTTCTATTTTTATTTATAGCTGTTGTTTTGTAAGAACTGAAAGGAAAAACATCCTTTAAAAAATTAATATGAATATTGCAAAGCATTGTTGTTGTACTCTATCACTGTGTAAATCAGCCTTCAAAATCTCCAGGATGCAGTGTAAGTGAGGTGAGTGATAGCACAGCACAGGTCATACGGAACCTGTAAGAGCTTCTGTTGCACAAAGCGGATTGGCAAATGTTATGGTTTTTCTTCCCAGGCTCCCTTTTACTTATATGGAAAGCAAAACCTTATACTATGGAAGTGTTTTATTTGAATGGTATGGTTACAGCCCTTATAAGGAGCTGAAATGGCAGACTAACTTAGACTCTCTACAGCTTCTTCATGTAAGAAAACAGGAGAACAATCTGTGCTTAATAGATTCTAGTTTCTTGCTGCTGCCTCTCCCCACTGACCTTAATATAGGTGAGACATAGCTTATTATCTTTGGCTTTATGACTCAAATAATATTCTCATATGTCACTAAGAAAGCTTGCCTTCCTAGATGGGAAACACTTACAGAATAATACAGCTCTTTTAGAAGAAAGCTTGCCGTTCCACATGGAAAGAGTTTGCTGAGGAAGCAAAGGCTTGAACAAAACCTCGGGTGGAGGCAGGGGAAAAACAGTACTTCTTTCAGCATAGGTCCTGTTCTGAAATTTTATACTTATGAGACCTGCCTCAGTGACATGACAGGATCCTTCTCTGAAATGCAAATATATATACACTCAAAACATTAGTTTCTCAAAACTTCATTATGTATAATTAAGAAGAGTTACAAGAGCTTCTGCCAAAATTCCCCGCATATATCTGTATGGTAAGATCACAGTTAGTATCTGTCAAATTTCTCTTACATGCAAGTATGGACTAGATAGACTAGAGCATCCTCAGGAAGATAAAATAGAAACTGAGACAGTGGAAAGCTAGGAATTAAAAGAATATAGGATAGATTGAGAACAGGCCATAACGTTTTAACTGGGATCTTCACAGGTAAGGATGAGTATTGAATAATATTTTTCTCTAAACTCTGAGGCTATTTTCCTAGGTAACTAGTTTAAACTACCACTTGTGGTGGGTTGGCCTTGGCAGGCTGCCAGATGCCCACCCAGCCACTCTCTCACTCCCCCTCCTCAAGAGGACAGGAGAGAAAATAAGACAGAAACACTCGTGGTCGAGATAAAGATGAGAAAACTGTTTAAAAATTACTGCGATGGGCGAAACAGGCTTGACTTATGGAAAATTAATTTAATTTATTGCCAACTAAAATAGAGCTGGGTGGCGAGAAACAAAAGGGGAGGGAAAAAAAAAAAAGCAACACCTTTCCCTCACTCCCCCCTTTTTTCCAGGCTCAACTTTAGTCCTTTGTTCCTGATGGGTGGATAAACCTGCTCTGGTGTGGTCTTCTCCATGGGCTGCAGGGGAGTCTCTGCTCCGGTGCCTGGAGCACCTCTTTCCCTCCTCCTTCTCTCACCTTGGTGTCTGCAGGGCTGTTTCTCTCACATTTTCCCTCACTTCTCACTTCCAGGCAACATTTTTTGCCCTTTCTTAAGTACGTTTTCCCCCAGGTGCCACCACCTCGGCCGAGGGGCTCAGCCGTGCCCTGGGGTGGGTGGGTTGGAGCCGGCTGGAACCGGCTGTGTCCGGCCCGGGGCAGCCCCGGCCTCTCCTCACAGAGGCCGCCCTGCAGCCCCCCCAGCCAGACCCTGGGCACCTGCACCCCATACATCTCTATACAATCCTGGAAACCGCATCCGATATATTTAAAAAAAAAAAAAAAAGAGGTGTGTGTGTAAAAAGTATTAAGTGAATGAGGTTGAAAAATATAAGAGTATTTAGCAAAATAAAAATGTACACACCTGTTTCATAGCATAGAGCCAGGCTGAGTAATGAGACGGAGACTCTTTCCATGTAGTTGTAGAGAAATTTTCATATATTGTTCTGATTTACAGTCAAGATTAAACATGAAAAATGAAATATTTATCTTTTTAAAATCTAGTTGAAACACTTGAGCCAGAAAGGTTAAAAAAAGTTCAGGGAACAATCACACAAACAATTTAAGGCCATGATTTATGTAGCAGGTTCAGAGTGATAATGAGCAAAACTGCTAATCAGTGCCCACAGATATTAGATAATAAATTCAATAGGTTGAAGTGGGTATTTGTAGTGCAGAAAACATTAGTCTAATGATTGAATTAATCTTAACACAGAGAAATTCTTGCATGCCACATTTGTTTACCACATGACATGCTAATGAAGATAAAACTGGTAGGTTTTCTTTACCCTTATGAATTAGAAGTGTTACTTGGGAAGAGTTGAAAGGGCATTAAGTGGTAAAGTTTTGTAAGAGACACATGAAAAGATTTGAGCAAACAGGACATGGCAATAGATAAGGTACTCCTTCTTTATTACACTTCGCATGGCTGAATAGAAATTATTTGATTAGTACAGTGCATCAAAGAACCTACTATGCAAAATAGATCTAGAAATAGCCAAAGTGCTTCATAATTAGCTGATCATTCTGGTGCTTCCTAAAACCACATTTGTTGGATAAGGAGGAAAATCCATGTATGTCTGTGCACACGTGGCTGGAAGTTTAGATCTCTATGCTAATTAACTTTTTATTCCTGATCATCAAACAAATATGCTTACAATGATAACTAAGGACAACTTTCCTCAAGTGCCTTGCCTGAAAAGGCAGCACCTCAGAAAAACAAACAAAACCCCAACAGTGAAAATCATTGCTTTTCTCTCCTTTAAAAATGTCCAGTTTCTATTATGGGGCACAATGAACTATTACAGTAGAAAGCACTATTTTCAAGTTGCTTGCAGTTTGGCCCTTTAATACACAGATCGATGGCCTACTCTGACAAACCTTTCAGAAGGCAGATTATCAGCAAAGCTGATCCTCAACTACAGAAAGAAGCTCAAGATTATTTTCAATTATTTATTTAATTTTCTTTTTTTAATTGGTCATCTCTCAGCTGTTTTAAACTGGGACTTTACTGAAGTATCATCTGGAGACATACATTTAGCTACACCAATACAATCATTTTGATTGTGACTAGCTGATCCGAATGATCAAAGCTGTGGAATAAACTCCATCAAAACAAAAACACTGTTAATGACTTAGGTAGACACTAAACCCAAGTTTATAGTGACTTATCTGTTCCAGTGGAAAAGAGATTTGAATTTTTTCATCCAGTAAAATAATTGAAATGATCCAATTATTTAATCTGGGCTAAGAATTAACATATGCCATATTTATTTGAAAAAAACCCCAGTATTTTGTCATCTTTACTATATTTTCCTAAGACTGAATGTACCACTCTGTGCCTGCCACGTTAGAGATTCATTTGCATATGACTTATACTTTAATTTCAGAATGTATAGAAATTATACACATTTGAGGAAGTAATACCACATATGATATAAAAAAAGAAAAGAAAAAAACCCGAAAAACCTGTTCTCATACTACTGTTAGTGTTAGCAGAGATGTGCAATATGCAAATATTTCCTCAATAAATTTTGGAGGTCAGTGCTATCTGCTCCTAAGCATTACATCTGGCACCATGAGAGTTTAACGCCGCTGGTTAGTCTAGACATGCTCCTCAGATCTCATAGCCTCAACCTAATTATACAGATTTTAATGGGCAATGAAGGTAGAAAAGTGGAATACTGCTGTCAGTGAACTGCCAGATTTATGAGATGCCATATACCTTGCAGCAGAACACAACACTGAGTAGGCTGGCATCTTGTGATAGGCAAACACTTGACAAGACCAGAAAGGAAGGAGGCTGAATTAAGCAATATGACATTCATCTTTTCCCCCAACTAAGCGCTCTCTTTCTCAGTATGCGTTGTTTTCCAGTTTGCTCAGGAATTTCACAGTCTTCTGAGGACAAGCATTCTTCTCTTCAAGTTTGTTCAGTCGACAGAATGATTCATGGACATTTTTGAGCCATAAATAAAACAACTTTCTGACTTTTGAGCAGCACAGAGCTGTTCTAAAATGTTTCAATGTATGTGGAAGAATTGCCTATACCAATGTCAATTCCCTGGTGCTCCATTTTTCATACACCATGCCTACGCTGTTGTGCATAATCTATCCAGGTGGCAGTTTACCTGACATCTTCCAAGCCATTCCTTTCTCTGCCTCTCCAGTAACACCAGTGTAATCTCTCTCCTTTTCTTTCCCTGCACTTGTACAATAGAGTAGGCAATATCAACAGTCACGTCTGGACCTGCCCCATTGAAAAATACACTCTATCTTATCACCAACCCAAACATATTGATTTCTAAATGAAAGACGAGATATAGACAGACATCAACATACAGTGCTAGCAGGATTTATTCTTTTAGTGTGCTAAGACCTACAGCAGTTGAACTAAATTAGACAGAAGAGTAGAATATACTTTTAGTCAAACAAGCAAGCAAGAGAGAGAGAGAGACTTATAAAAGGTCACAGAAAATATTCCTCTGAAAATGAAAGACTGTGGCCCATGAGTCTCTTTTGTACTAAGATATCTTCCAGAGGATCAAATTGTTATTTCTTGAATGTTTCTTTAACTTTTATTGTGCTTTTATAAAGATTTTTTTTAATTTATTCACGTATGTTCTTGTGGAACCAACTGATCACCCTTAAGCCCAAAAGTGAATAAAGCATACAAAGCAACTTACTATTTGGCCAGTCTAGGAGTCTTCATTATTTTTTGCTTAACCTTCTTTCAAAGTATAACTCTCTCATAATAATGTAGTCATTGTTTGCAAAATAACATGTATAAACTCACAAGTGTCTCTAAAGTTGTCTTTTTCATCCTATTCTCTTTTGACATGACATCTTCTTCTGCCATTTATGCAGAGAGTAGCTTAAAAATGCTGTCTGACTTTCAGGGTAGAAAGTGACTATTAACACACATTCTTAATACCAAAGTATTTTGATCTATTGGGAGGTGTGACTCATATTTTAGGCTAGAAGGCTTAAGTGTGCATAATGCATAATTAGGGTTGAAAAGACTATTTTTGTTAGGCATCCCAGGGATGAACTGGACAGGCACCCTATGCCTAACACAGCAGTCCATATATTCAGAAACAGAGCTTGTGAGCATAGGTTCCTAGCTAGAATTTCTTGAAAATGTGACCCTAAGAGTCTGATTAGACTGCACAGATTATCAACAGAGCATAAACACTGATGCATCAGGTTATTTTTAACTATGTCCATCTTTAAGATCAGTCATGCTGTCTCTTTAAATGCTGAGGGGAAGTTGGGTAGTCAAAGGTCAGTATCATTAGTTAAAACCTAGATTGTCTAAACTCTGTAGCGTAGCTGAACATGTTACATCTGTGCATGTCAGTATGCACAGATATGCATGTATTTATGTTACAGCTGGCGTAGTTACCTATAGTCATCTATAACATATATTAGATATTTTCACTGTTATGCAAGAAGTATCATTAATATATCTCCAAACAGTGTAGTTGCTCATGCAAATAGAGATTTATATTATTAACTGTCTATTTACAATTGAAAATATATGATTTCCATTCATAATGAAGCAATAATAAAGGACATGTATGTATAGTATAAAAAAAAAATAATTAGACCTGGAGTAATGCACAAAGCAATTACCTCACACTATTCCTCTCATTTCTCATGAAAAGAAATATATAAACTGTGAAACTATCATCCAAACAACTAATCCACTGTGGTGTGGATGATTATTTTTGAGTCATTTGGTTCCTGTTCTGAATGATCCAAGGAATCTGCAGTTAAATCAGCTGAAAAAGGCAGCAGTGCAGGGAAATTTTTGATTACACTTTTAATTTCACAAGCTAACCTACAAATGACTTTAAAATTGATGGTAACACTATGGTACTACTAACCACCTACACATTTTTATTGAAAGGCTGTGGCTACAATCCATTAGTTAATGACTATGCTGTGCTTGCCAGATTACATTCATACTCACAACTAGTAAGTGGCTGGGTTTCAAGGGCCTTGCAATAACACTACCAATTCAAACCAGCCTCTTTTGTTACATTTTTGCAAAACCAATATACTTAAAAAAAACCCAAACAAACAACCCAACGAAAAAACCCAAAACACCTAAATTGTATTGGCTTCTTTACTGAAAATAAAATCTACTTCGTATGCCTTTGCTGTGTTACAGTATAAGTCTTTGGCAACATAGAAATATGTTCTTGCATATTTTAAGTACATTTTAAATTGCAGCAACTTACGTGTTTTGACTAATAAATCGCTTTCCCTTAAATTCAGTAGTTGACCACTGCTCTTTAACATAAAATGATTTGTTAATATTCAGTAAAAGGTAGACATCAAAACAGGTCGATTATTCCATCACACTGTAATGTCAGTCATGTATATTTTACATAAGCAAAAAATGAAGGACATGTAAAGTGATAAATATGCACACCAGGAGCTTTTTGGATTAAAAAATATGCAATGTTTATAAAGCTGAGAAGGTTTTAATTTTTTCCCAGTTATTTTAGATGGATGAATCATTTATAACTGATGTTTTTATTTAATATAAAAGTATGTCTTCAATAGCTATCTCCATGACATTTTTCCATAAATGCAGTTATGCAATGAAATACTTCAGTACTGTTCAGTAAGGATAAAGTAAAAGAAAGAAGTTATTCAATCTTTCTCAATGAACTTAAACGTTTTCTTTAGATCTTGAAGACAACATAGATCTAATCTAAAAGAGTAATTGGGCATATCACCAAGAAAGCAAAAAGAATCCTTCTCCTAAATGGTAGGCACATAGAATTTAATTTCAAGTTTTATCTTGGAAATGACATTATTGTGGTTTTTTCAGGGTGAAGAGCTTTAAAACTGCCAGAAATATGCTGAGAATATTTAAGCATGCAGTACTTGGATGATAGTTCAGTAATGTAAATTTCTTTAAAATGATAGGTGAGTTGGCCCATGGAGAAAGAAATATATGTTATTAAACAGTATGTCTACATTAACTTTCAGGAGTGTACTTCTGACATGAATCTCCTAGTCATCTCCACTTGACACACTTGGGTTTGTATTGTGAAGCCCTTTTGGAATACAAGAATAGGATTCCTTTTGGAAGAAATGAAACTAGAATTATTCTCCATTAACTAATGGGCATTCAGTCCATGGGACCACACAAGTCCATAGTAAACACCACAGAAGTATATGCAGTAAACAGTGTGTCCTTAGCACCAGCTGCTTCACACTCAGACCTGTTCCTACTGCACTGTATGTTGCTTGCTAATGTAGCTATAATCACACTGATAAAAACAATATGTGCGTATATGCAAGAAAATATTTTTCTTCTACTTTCTCCCAAAGATGACCAGATGTTACTAAACAAAGAATAACTTTTTTTTTTTTTTAATTTTCTGGTGATGTAGCATGGGTTTTATATTGAAAATCTTTTTTGCTAAAACTGCAAAATTTTGTAATCTTCCTGAAGAGTTGAAGTATTACTTATGTCTTTATTTATCTATTTAATTGATTGCAGATGGGAAAAAACAAGGTTTCAGGCTTTGGTAAAGATTTTGTATATACTTCCCTTTCCTTGACAAAGGTAAATATGTCCTAAGTTTGGTTGCTTATGATGTTACGACATCTGGATGACTTCCCTCCAGAAGGCATGCCTTCACCTTGGCACCAAAGAATAAACAAATGTAACATGCTGAGTAAAGTGAACAAAGTAAGCATCCTATTATTATTTTCTTTCTTCCTACTTATCTTCTTTTAATATGTATTTACCTGGATCAGTAGACTAAGAAAAGATTCAACTGTTAGTCCTATTCTCTAGAAGGTTTATTTATATACGTTTTAGACTGTAAATATAATTCCTTATTTGTTTTCAGTCTACTTAGTTCATCTTTCCTCCCCCTCCTCCTCTTGTTTAAGACAAACAGATCAAGTTTATGCACAGAAACATAAAGCATTCCTTGGAAAGGCAAATATTTGAAAGAAAAGAGAATATTCATCACCTATACAACAGATTACTTTCAGATCTTGTTCAGGAAACCTCCCTTCATATACATGGATTTCTCCTTAGATTTACAACAAAGAAGCAAACATGAAATCTAAGAAAAACCAAAAGACAAAGCCATAAAACAAGCACAATAAACAAAAGGAACTCCCAGTCTCTGGACAAGACTAGGTCAAAGCTCATCAAGCTATTTGCTTTAAGGAAGGAACTCAATATCCTGTGACTGGATTCCATGAATGTCCCATATGGACATTCTTAAAGAGACAGTCAAAACGCCAAATCTTCACTTCAAGACATGGTATTTTTAAAAGTGGCATGAGACTTATACTACTTACCAGACAATATCTGATGGTTGTTTGGAGGAAGGAAAACTGATTGGAGAATAAAAACGTTATTAGAAATCTTTCTTTAGAACTGTGCTTTAAATTATAGGATGTCTTAATTTCAGTTATACCGAAAAAGAGTAAGAGGAAGGTATGCAAATTGGCATTTGTATTCAATTAGTACTGTAAAAATCAGGCAGGAAATTAAAAAATGCCTTTTTCCTTTGAAAAATGTTATGTGCAGGTAGGTAAGAAAGACTGTTAAATCTCCCAAAAGACAGGAGTATTCCCTTAGCAACAAGAACAGCTGGGATTCATCTCACACAAAAGGTTGGATTTGCTGGAATCAACTAAATTTAGGTATCTAAGCTCCCCCTATGACAATGGCAATCTAGTCAACATAGTCTGGAAAACTATGCCTCTCACATTAGACACTCATGTTTGGTAATTGAATGGGTATCTAGACTCAATTATGATACTGACTGAGTCTCCACTGACTACAATGGGAGCCCAGACTATCTAACTCACATCTGAATGAGTCATAGATACATAGAGAAGTTACATATATAACACCTGCACTCATACCAGTAGTCACCTAAATCTGATAACTTCTTTTTGAATTAATCTCAACTTAAACCTCACTTCTCCTGCCTAACCATTAGCATGCAATGCCAATTTAGAAATATCCCAGGGTACCTAAGATATTTGCACGTGGATGTCAAATGTGAAAGAAGGGAGTGCAGTTTACAACAGGTAGGTAACCTCAGGGTATTTCAAGTAGCACCAGATGCCTATGTATAACAAATTATTTGAGCCCTATACATCTACATTCTGGAGCTAAATTCCATCCCAAATATCTATATGTGAGTTTGGTGTTTGAGCTCCTATTACACTCAACGGAACTATATTAAATGGACTCTAGAGCGATATTTAGCCAACCTGTTTTAGGTACCTGCTTTAAGATTAAATGAAAGCTCTAGTGCTCAACAAATTGAAAAGGGAGCTTAGACACAGCATAAAGTTTTAGATCTCTATGTGTAAGCATCCAAAGTCAAGAGACTATAATAAGGAGCCAAGTTCCATCATTAATGTCTGGAACTAACACATGTACCTCTTGGCTACTTACTACAGCCTTCATTCATAACCTGTGGTGGGATATAGGCACTTGTCTCTGAAATTTACTTGACAAATTTCAGATGTCTACCTTACAACCTAAAGTGCTTTCCATATATAGCTTCTTCCACTGCACACACAAAGTACAGGGCTAGACAGACCATTGGTCTTATTGCTTTATTATGTTCTTACGAAGCCTACCATGGTCGGTATCTTTCTATGTAAAGAGTGTTTAGGCAAACTAGTGTAGATTTTGAGTCTCAATATAGATGCCTTATAGTTGTTTTTGGTGTAATTTGAGATATCTTTTCATTACCCTGCCTGGTTTCCCATAGAACATAGCTCCTGTGGCATATATGCTGGATGTGGATGTGTTGCATACCTTATGGCATCACAGATGGCACTACATTGTTATGTTTAGGCAACTGGATTAGAAACCAGTAGCTTGGATTGTACATCTTTATGTTTATTCTGGTTTACATACTGTGTATAGCACTACACAATGTATCCTACCATGAATTTACAAGTTTATAATTCATTTACCTTAGAGAATACAGATTTTTCTTTCCTTCTTTCTTCACATCTGTACTGCACAGTCTATACAAGATAAATTTAATTAATCCATAGGATTGCAGAATCACAGAATGGTTGAGAATGGAAGGAGCCTCTGGAGGTTGTTTAGTCCAACCTCCCCGCTCAAATCAGGGTCAACTAGAGCCACATCCAGTTCAATTTTCAAAATGTCCAAGCATGGAGATGCCACAATCTCTCTGGGAAACCTGGTGCAGAGTTCTATCACCCTGGCAGTAAGAAAGTGTGGCTGTTTTTTTTCCTTATGTTTAAACAGAATTTATTTGTACTTCAGTTTATGCCTATTGCCCCTTCTTCTTTCATTTGGTATACCACTGAGAAGAGTCTCGCTGTATCTCTACTCTCCTTCCCCTCACCCTATCAGATATTTGCACACATTGATAAGATCCTCCCTAAGCCTTCTCTTCTCCGGGATGAACAGTTCCAGTTCTCTCAGCATCTCCTCGTATGACAGATGCTGTAATACTTTAATTGCCTTTGTGGCCCTTTGCTGGACTTGCTCCATAATTTCCACTTCCCTTCTGTACTAGGGAGCTCAGCACTGGACTTGGCACGACAAATGTGTCTCAGCAGTGCTGAGCAGAGAGGAAGGATCATCTTCATCAACCTGCTGGCAACACTCTTCCTAATGCGGTCCAGGAGGTTGTTTTCTTTTCTTCAAGGGTGCAGTTCTGGCTCATGGTCAATTTGTTGTCCACCAGGACCCCCAGTTCTTTTACTGCAGAGCTGCTTTCTAGTCAGTCAGGCCCAAGTCTGTGCTGGTGCAATGGGGTTATTACTCCTGCCTGGAGTTCTTCCTCTCATTGGAGCCGTCAGCAATTCTAATTCCACTTAAAATTTGCAACCACTTGAATGTTGAAATTAACAATTCCATGCTAAATTTGACACCTTTATTCTCACAACTATAATCTTTCTTTTAAACAAGTAAGTGTTTGCCATTGTGAATAGGAGTTGCACTGCTAAGACTCCATTAGAAACAGAATGTGAAACATCAGAAAATAAATCTTAGAATCAATGTAACAAAGAGTCATAGCTGGCAATAATAACTTTCATTGAATTTCAGAAAAAGCAAACTCAAAAATCTCAAACAAATATTGCTGCCATAATCACACTTCCACACTTTTAAAAGGTGCATTGTCTTGAATATAGTTATCTGATAGAGCACCTAGAATGCTAATAAAGCCCTTCTAATATTTTTAACTATGATTAAAGATATGTATTCAGTTGTGCTTTTTACTTTTATTTCTCATGGAAAGTCTCTAAAGAATAGAAAAATCTGTTGCTGTTCTATTGCTAAAAAGTACTGTTAAATAGCATGCTCATGAGGCATGGAAAAGTACCCACTCAGGTCAAAACAATGAATGATAAAGAGAGAAACTGATTTTAAAAAATTCTGTGTTTTAGAAGAGTTATGTTTTATTTTTCTCATTGTGAATATTTCACTTGAAACTATTGACTGTGTTATTTATCTGTAAAAGTGTTAGAAAGGACTACATGATTCACTGCTCTTTTGTGTTCCGGCCAGAAGTGGGACCAATATTCAAAAAAGAAAGAAAAAAGAAAAGTGCTCAAGGACAAAATATTGCAACATTCAAAATACTACAAAGAACTAACCAATTTACTACAGATCCAAGATGACTTGAGCACCATGTTTAAATTATGGACACCAAACATCCAGTTTATCAAATAAAAGGGGAAAAGTTGATTCAGTCGAAGTCAGTAGGCATCAGAATACTGTTTCCTCTGTCTCTGAAGGCCATTAGATTAAGGAATCATTCTGAAACATATGCTGTAGATAAAAGCAGAAGATAGGCACTTGTTTATGAGTTATTGCTTAAGATTTCTGACCTGTATTATACAGGAGGCTGTACTAGTCAAAATACTCCCTTGGGCCTCAACTATCTATGCACTTCTGGAAGTCGAAGACTTCCTGTTGACAAAGGGTAGTACAGTCTCACAGACAAGAGCTAGACACTGAAGATAAATGCTTTCAGACTGGGAATACAGTATCTACTTTAACACTCTGGTGGGTTAACCTTGAATGGTTACCAGGTGCCCACCAAGCCGCTCTCTCTGTCCTTCTCCTCAGCAAGACAGGGGAAGAAAATAAGATGAAAAAGCTCATGGGCTGAGATAAGGACAGGGAGATCACTCACCAGCTACTGTCGTGGGCAGAACTGACTCAACTTGGGGAAGATTAATTTAATTTATTGCCTATTAAAAATAGAGTAGGATTGTGAGAAATAAAAAAACCTAAAACCACCTTCCCCCCACCCCTTCCTTCTTCCCAGGCTCAACTTCACTCCTTCACTTCCTTCTGACTCCTCCTCCACCTTGCTCCCTGCTGAGTGGTGCAGGGGGACGGGGAATGGGAGCTGCAGTAGTTGATAACACTTTGCCTCTGCCACTCCTTCCTCATCACACTGTTCCCCTGCTCCAACATGGAGTCCCTTCCAAGGGATACAGTCCTTCATGAACTGTTCCAGCATGGGTCCTTTGCACAGGGAGCAGGCCTTCAGGAACAGACTGCTCCAGCATGGATACCCCATGGGCTGCAGCTCCTACCAGGACCCTGCTCCTGTGTGTGCTCTTCACAGGCTGCAGCTTCCTTCAGGGCATATCTACCTGCTCCGGTGCGGGGGCCTTCATGGGCTGCAGGGGACACCATGGTTTCCTGCACACGCTGTGGGGGAATCTCTGCTCCAGCACCTGGCGCGCCTCCTGCCCCTCCTTCTTCCCTGACCTTGGTGTCTACAAGGTTGTTTCTCTCACGTTTTTCTTACTCCTCCCTCCCAGCTGCTGTGCAGCTTTGGGCAGCAGTGGGTCTGTTTTGGAGCCAATGGGAACTGGCTCTGTCTAACACGGGGGCAGCCGCTCGTCTCTTCTCATAGAAGCATCCCCTGCAGCCCCCTCCCCCAACCTTGCCAAGTAAACCCAATACAAACACCAAGGGAAATAAATCACTGGACTATTTTGAAATACAGGTTTGATTTAAGAAATCTTGTGTGAAATTCTATGCATTGTGCTATGACAGAGGTTTGACTAGATAATGACAATGCTTTAAAACTTAAAAAATCTATGAATCTCTGCAGTAGATTTGGGCTTACTGTGATAAGAAGAAAAACCTTGTGAGAAGATAACTCTTACTGATCGGAGAAAATAACTCTTAGCAATTCCTTAAATCAGTCTTTTGTTTTAGCCTGCACCTCTGGCAAAAGCATCTGTGGTTTTAACCTGTCCTAGGTATCAGCAACGATGGCAGTCACAGGCACCAGCTTTCGCCTAATGTGCATCCTTCCCCTTCCTTTAATCCTCTAACCCTTCTAAATTTTTTGTACAAGTCTGAATAGTCCCCATGCCCCATCTAGCCTTTTCAGCTCGCTGCTGAAGACCTATAATTTCTCATCTTGGATGGCAGCAACAGCTAGAAAATTCAGACACATTAGGTGTTCATCTTACAGAAGCAATGGGACAAGTTCCCCTCTCGCTGCCCATTCAACAGCTATGCCATCCTGATTTACACTCCAATTAGCTTTGGTGTATGGGGGAAAGGAGAGTAGAACAGGAACAGATGTAGCGCAGTGGCTTTTCTAAACCAAGACAATTTTAAAACCCTTACTGTAATGAGGAGCAAAGAGATGTAAAGAGATAGCTATACCTTTTATGCCTCTCATTTTATTTATCTTTTTAAAGAAATAAGTGCATGGTCTAAGATTGAATTCAGACTTCAGACTATTTTATAGCTCTTCAGTAGGCTAATTCACCAACTTGACTCCAGTTTTTCTTACTCCTACTTGCCTGTAGCTAAATGTGACAGTGTTAGATTCTGTGTGAGGTATGAACGTGTGTTTAATGAAATGGAGGAAATGACTCAAAGGCAAATGTTCCTATTTTAGTTCACATAGAGGCTCATATTATGAAAACACAAGAATAACTATGGACAGTGATTTATCTAGAGCTAAGCATTAACAGAGTAACATTTCTTCCTACACCTTAGGACGTTCAGCTATGGACTCCAATATTGCCAAGTACGAAAAGAAACTTTTGAGGCAGCAAAATGAAAGGCAGGATTAAGCAGAGGGTATGCCCGCAAGGTTAAACCATCATCACCCACTGGGTGTAATGATAGTGACACTGTAAAACCAAAGCTCTTTGCATGAAAGGCTTAGCTTCTCCACATGGGACCCTATCATATGACCAAGTGTAATACAAGACAGTCTTGCCATTACTCTGAACTTTAATCATAATTAAACCACTGCACAGATATATTCCTACTTATTACTGGAATTATAGTATGATTTAGTACCCCTGACATCACTTAACTAAACCACCATAGTATTAGGTTTATTAAAATGTGGGAACTCAGGTATTGATCAGCCAGATTTATCCACAATTTTTAATGTACTGGAAATAAAAAAACTATCCACAAACAGTGTTATTGGTACTCAACATTATAACGTTACTTCCAAGAATATGGAATTGCTTTGGAATTTGTAATTAATAACTTAGGGCATAATAGAATATTCTACTTAATTTGAAGGTCATCCTTTATACTTAGTAAAAAGGATGACCTTCAAAACAGTGTTTTTGTTGCAATTTTTTCCACAGCCTCTTGTTTTGATAAAGCTATTACTTTGTGTTACATAACATATATTGATACTACTTATTAATGAGGTGTAGAAATTAGGCAAGCATTTACTTAGCTTCATAAACATATATCAGAAGACATAAATATTATAATTCTGTCTGGTTTTAAACCATTGAAATTACTGCATAGATTCTTCCACAGTGTATAACAGGCTTTCTCCCCAGAGCAGTTCTAACACTCCACTAAATATATGCTATTCCTCTTTATCTCTTTGAAGAAAAATGAATCACATCCACAGCTTGCAGCTATCAAAATGTGATTTATCAAGCATTTTCATGAAAGTGCATTTTTCCCCTTCTTTACACTAGGAGGCACATTTTTCCTTCACACAGTTCTATCGCACAGCTCTGCCACATGAAACCCTTAGATACGTTAACAATTCCAATCTAAATTTAAGTCCCTGACAACCTTTACTAAACCACAGTGAAAGACGAATTCTTCACTAATAAGGTGTGGGGGGGGTTATGCCAATGAAACCCACACTTATAGTAATGAAAAATAGCATCCTGCACCTGACTGCTGGCAAACAAAAACACAGTTTTCTTTTGAGTGATTACTGAAGAAATAACTCACATTAAAATACATGACAGCTGTACACTTTTGATGTAACTGATGATAAAGAAAACATTTGTGTTAAAAGTATACTTCCTGATATGCACATTCAAAACCATTAACAAGCAGGATTTTTGGTAATAAGAGAGGCTATAAAGTCATACCAGTTAATACAATTTTACAGTGGCCTTTATTTTTTTTTAGATCATAAAGAAACTTTATGTCTTCTAAATTCTTATCTGATATACTAAAAGGTAAAGAACTTTAATCAGCTGATTGATCTTTAGAATATCTTCCTTTAGTTTTTATAGGAAGTGTAATATAACACCCTCCAAATGTAAAAGATAGTGTTCATTTGAAGAACATGTGAGATCAGCACTCCACACATCAAAGCACAGTTCAGGTTACACAAAACCATTAGTTTCCAAGAAATTATAGAATCACCTTTTTGGCATGTGCCTTGTTTAGTTTTGTTGGGTTTTTTTACAGACTCTCAACACTATAATACTTACAATCTTTCTCTTTTGTTTGTCATCATGCTGATGACAGGTAATGTCATGCTGGTTTCCCTTCCTCTTGGCCCATGCTTGTGACAAAGCCATGGTCAGCAAGGCAAGGCTGAGGTTGCTAATTACTGCATTTAAATGCAATAAAATGTTGTAACATACACAAGGCTTGCCTTACAAATCAATATTGTATGCAAAATTAAATCATCATAACCATGACTCTTGAATAATGAGACTTCCAGTAGTAAATTTGAATTACTTGTTTTTATTATCATTTAATAATGCATAACAAAACCACAGTTCTGGTGTCACTCTGTAGCATTATGTTATTTTTAAACATAGTGAATTGTTGCTCACTGATGGAAGAATTCTTATAAAGTGTATCAGGGTGCAAATGAGACAAAGGTTAAATAAAAGGAAGGTGCAACTGGCAGGTTAGCATCATAGTCCTCTGACAATCAATTAATACTGGTCAATTAACAATGCTGAAATGGAAAATATATCTTAGTGAACTGAATGAAACCCTCAAGTTAAAATAAAAGAATCTATACAAAGAAGACAGGTTTGAGTGATACAAACCAAACTTGAACTCTACACATCACTATTAAAGTTCTTATAAATTTTATTTTTTTCTTCATATTTCTAACTTGTTGCCTTTCCCTCATAATCACAGTGACAGTGTGTGGCTGACGATGCTAGTGTTTGGCATCTCTCTTCATTTCAGTTTTCCCCAGTGAGACAGATTGCTGTTTTAAGATTAGCTAGATGAATGTACTCTCACCGTGTATGTTTCTTTCATTAAATCTTGTAATTGTAGCTCTTGTATCTCTGTAGAAGCTAATGATTGCAAGAAAATATGGCAATAAGATTCCTCATACCTTTGTGTAATAAGTTATCAAGACTTTTAGCTCTTTTTTTTTCCTATTTCAAGTTTTGAAGACTTGGGCCTTGGTCACTCTTCAAATATAATTAAAATAGCAACATACTAATACTGAGAAACAATGACTGCATTTTTATTCACACAACTTCACAGTGTATAATAATAAACCACACAATTCACTCGGCATTAAAGCCATTAACCAAAATTGCTCTTACCACAAGGCAGGGACTTTACTATCAAGGTTAACATCATATTCCCACAACCTGAAGCAAACCTTTATTTAAAATGAACTTTCATAAAAATACAGTGGGATAAATCTGTATTTTTTGTGCAGGTTTTATTTTTGGAGATAGCACTTCTCTCTCTTTTCAGTTGAAAAATTTAAAATGAAAGCAAAATATTGTTCTGCAACATTTATCATCCAAAACTGGCACCAGTGCATGTACATGGTAATATTACTACTCTCTACTAAGACTTTTTCCTTACTTTATAGCTGTATCTTTTACCTCAGCAAGCCCCAAGTATTTTCATAAACAGCAAACTCTTAAACAGGCACTGACATGAAACTACCTCTACTGTTAAATATAACAACTATTTAACATTTCACTGCAATGGAACTAGAAATTCAGTTTAGAAGTGTCAAATAATACAATGTTGAAATGATACTACATCTGTTATTTTAACTTTGAATATATGTAAATACCCATAAAGTAATTTTGGCCAATCACCAGATAGCATTTTTCTCTTCTGAAAATTGCCACAGGATCTTCAATAACCATAAAGTGCTTTAAACTCCATTTCACTTCTCATCCAAAAACTTGTGCCTCCAGTAGCAAAATAACTTTTGACACAATGCCTAGGCAATAACTTGATACTGAACAAGATATAAAAGTCAAATCCATCTAATGGGCAGCATCACTCCCTTCCTGCCTTGGGTTTTCCTAGGATGATTTCTGTCACAGTAATGACCATATCATTCCCTTCTTAGTTTGTGAGATTTGATGAGATATGGAATGCACTATTTCAATGTCTGTCCTAATTCAATCTGATAAAAGGTGAAAAACCTATACTTCAATATTTCACTAATCATCAGTACAGTTTGATCATTAGATTTTCATAAATTTGCCATGAATTTAGCATCCCCAAGGCTAAACGGGTGTAACCACAGACATATTAAAACTTTTCATATAGCTTTTAAGAACACTTATTCACTCTGACTAATCTTCTATTAGTCTCTGGACTAGTGACGAATAGATCATCATGATTAATATACTAGGTTTGCACAATGTGCTTTACACAAAATTTCTAAAAACACATTTTTAATAACTTGGTATAAAGTTTACTAAGCACATTTTTCCTAACTCTCCTGGAGGATTTTTATGTCACATTTTGAAGAGATGTGCAATTCAGAGTCAGTGAAGCCAATGTGACAGTGCCAACATGCAGTGCTGTCTTAAAACTCCTCTCTGATCTCGTTAAATCTTTCACACATCTCATATGTGGTCAGAGAATTAACAGGATAATTCCACTTAAGCTCCTTGCTTGCTTAAGCAGACATACATTCTTGCTCCAGAGTCAATCCATTCATAGTTGCTATTCTTTTATAGTTCTTTCTACTTTTACAGATTTAGGGTTTAAGATCATAGTTCCAACAACATTTCTGTTTTGGTAAAGAAAATAAAATGCAGGTGTCATATCAAGAAAAAAAAGGAAAGGAAAAGGGGAAAAGTGAAAAGGAAACCAGAATACAACTCTGAGTCAGTAAAGCATTTCAAATTGTTTCTTCGTAGAGTCTCACCTAACACACCCTCTCTGTCCTCCCATAAAAAGTGTGAGAAAAATGTTTCTAAGCTCAATATTCCACAGTTCGCATTCTCATCTACCATGATTTAAATGTCATAATGCAGATCCAGCTCTGCCCAAATGAGAACGTGGACCTTAATATTGTGCATCAGATCCCAGGGCCACCTTCTCTCCTCATTTGTACGGGCCTAGTGACAATTAGTCATCTATACAAAAGAGAGAAATGCCAGAGGGAGAAACTAATTCTTGTTTCTATACTCCTGGGATGCAAGAGAACTCAAGTTCAATTACCTTCCAAGAGCACAGATAAGACTTTTAACCTTTGTGTCCACATTGTAGACAGAAAACAAGAGGCTTAAGGGCAGTGTTACTGCTCCCTCCCAGTTTTCAGTATGTCCAAGTCTCCACATTCCAATGCCAAAATACTAGTCAAAGTACTGGTTAAAAGACCTCACTTCATTTTTTAGTACTGACTGTCACAAACACTGCAATAATGTAAATCTACTATAGAGAAGGAAAGAAGAAGAAAGGAAGAAATTTCCAAACCAGATAAACTGCACATACTTAATATTTGTATAAAAGTGCATATCCGACAGTTCCAGAAAGCAGAACGTCATGCCATTACAGCTTCACAAAGAAACCCTGTGGTTTTTGCTGTTAGAAGGGGGAATTGTAGGTGTGTTTGTTATAGAAATTTAGATTCTTTAAATTTTGCACTGCTTCACTGATTTACTGGTTAGTCTAACAGATAGTGCAACCTCCATGTCCTTGCTCTTTAAATGTGTGTTTAGAATGACTTTCCTAAAACAAAGTCCAATGCTAAATAGCAACAGCACTGCAAACATCAAGAAAAGCTTGCTACCTTGTAGGACTTCCTTCTTCCCAGCTTTTCTCACTTATTGTTCAATTTGTCTGGAGGTGTTTGTTCTCATTGGATGTATTTTTGTTTCTACAGTCAAATTACATGGGGCACTTCAGGCAAACTACATTATTTCTTACCAAGTGTTATGAGTTATCATGACTGAATATTCATGCACATGCTTAACACATTTCCACCATTGCAGAGCTCAAAGGGATGAAAAAGAAAGTAACTGAGTTACTAAAGCAACTCAGATAAGCAGAGCACTGACAGTGACTCACCCGAGTTGGGGTCGGAGTTGCCGTCAGCTTCAGTCCTCTTGTCCGGTGAAGCCTGGTCGTAGAATTCGTCCTGCGGCTGAACCAGAGGGAGAGGGTGTGAGATCAGGGTTCCACCACCCACTGGCTCGTGGTCTCCCAGACCACTGTCACTGCAGCTTTCCTGAGAGCCATCGGGGAGGTGAAATGTAACACGGCGCTGGGACTACAAAGAAGAGCACAGGACATGCTGATTAGTGCTCTTCTTTTCTGTTCTCCTGACTTTTTTTTTTTTAACTTTTGACATACAAATAGATTCCTGGCAATGCTTATGAGGCAATGGTTATTATTGTGTTTGCTTGTTTGTTTTTTTGTTTTTGTTTGCTTTTAGAGCAACCCAGGGAAGATGGCAGGCAGGAGAGCCAAATTTCAAAGGTCTGCACATGCTCATCTGTGAAGTAAGCTTCTCATAAGAAGGTGATCAGCAGACAGTTAGGTGTATTTCTTATAATTTTAAAAGCATGATTTATAAAAAACTCTGTCTGAGAAGCAGAAACTGTTGCAAACTATGTTATGAAAAGCAAATGACATAAGTACATATTTCTGTGGTTAAAAGCTGTATTATCACTGTTCATACTGGAAAAAAAAGTCCACCTTATTAAACAAACCAGTAAAAATGGTTGTCATCTTCCAGAAATAGAAGGATATATAAATACATAACTATAAGGATTTTTAACTGATTTCAATTATCTAACTAATATGGATATTTAGGATTGATAATAGATCTGTGAAATCACAGTGGTCAGCAAAGAATCACAGAATGCAATGATGGAATAAGCAATTATCACTTTAGTAAAAGAAACAGAAATAAACAGCACATACTTTGTTCAAAACAACACAGTGAATGAAAGCCAGAATTACAAATTTTCCTGAACTTCTTCAAAAAAACCCCACAGCCATTTCAAAAGAAAAAAAAAAAAAACCTGCAGTGTACACTTGGTTTAGTTAGCCATTATTGATTTTGAACCTCTTGCATCTGGAGAAATAACCCGACTTTGTGAATTGTGGCCACAGAATGATACAGTGATTCCCCATGAGCTCCAGAGCTGATAGCACTGCTGCGAATTGTTTAGCAACTGCGACTGTGGGATTCATGAAAGGAATATTACAGGTCTTCATGGATCAAAATACTGCATCTTTGAAGCGTCGGAAACAACTAGTTCAAGAGCATCTCAAGAGAATGGTTAAATTAAGTTAAGCACATCTTCCCACAAAAATGAGTTTCAGCATCAGGGAGCCTGAGTGATCTGGTTAGCTAGATTGGTTTCGAATAAAGAAGCTATTCACAAAGTTTGCCTTAAGCTTAATAACTGTTTAGTTTAGTGGTTACTTTCTTATTAATATTAGCCATCTGAAAGTTATAGGTTATATCTAAGCTAATCATTCGAGATTTCTACAGTCAGTAGACAAAGTAACATCAGGAAGATACTACAACAGGTATCTTCCACTAGTTACCAATTTTTAAGTAGTTAAAATCAGGTGTCCTGTATCCATCCCAAATTCAAGTTAGTTTTCCTGAAGTTAATGGAAAAAGCATTAGGCCCTGACTCTCCTTTTTTTGCCCTGACTCTTTTTTTCACACTTTTTTTTTTTAATTAAGAAAACCTAAAGTTAATAGTACTAACTGTATGTTTGCTTATTAAAAACTATTTGTTAATGCTAATTGCTACCATTTTACATGATGATCAATATCCTCTACCAGGTTTCTTTTTATTCGTCTCCCTTGGGCAGACATAGATAGTTGATTAAGTCAATTTTGGATTACTGTGTAATTCAGTATAGAAATAAATGTAATACTCTTTGCTCTTGGCTATGATTTTATAATTAGCATTTTGCTTTTAAGTTCCTTTTCTAGCTTTAGGATTAGAATTCAGCTGTAGCAAAACCAAATAGATCCTCTGAGTCATTGGGTTGTATTGGTTTACATCAACAGAGGACCTAACTCTATATACTACCACTAAGCAAACTTTTACCTTACACTTTGTTACTTTTTCTTACAACATTTTCATTCTGAATTGCCACCCTGAACAATATTTTTGGAATCACTAGCAGGGTCTTTCCCTTCAATACGAACAAAATAGAAATATAGCTAACAATACAGCTTAAAATATTCTCTTCCTGCATTTATTTTCAGTAACTCAAATTTAGGCATCTGTTTTTCCAAAGTAAGAATTTATGTCACTACTAAAATCAGTAAGAGGCACAGGAAAAGGAGATTACTTTCATTTTTTTAAACTAAAAGACTCTATAAGAAAATAGGAATGACTGAGAAAATAAATCCTTAAAGTAAGGGAGGAGATGAAAATTTCAATTTAAGATTCTGCAAAATAATTAAACGTCTGTAATTAATTAACCACCCACATAAACAGAAAAATACATAATTACAACAATGTCCAGTTTCATGAGTTATGTAGCAAAAATACTGATCTTGGGTAACAAAAGCTCCTCATACTAGCCAAAATCTTCTCTGACTCTATAGTGACAGGCAACCAGTCAGCCAGTAAAATGGCACAGGCCTAACACTAATACTGGCAACTTCTTAGCTGATAGTGCTATAAATTTTTAAATCCATACTTTAAACGATAAGAAAAAAATATATCGGCTTGCCTTTCTGAGCCTCTCACTGAGGACCCCACAAATCATAAAGGATTATAAAAAAATCTAAAGGTCACGTAAACAGTGATCAAGTTCCAGAGATGATGAACAGACAGCATGCAGTCTGTCAAGAAACTTTAGACTAAGCCGTGCCATCAAAACAATTAGGGGAAAAAGCCTTCTACAAAGGGAGACTCAAAGCAAATGCTTAAAATTAGGCGTATCATATTAATTGCAAGGGAAGACTGTCACTCAACCTATTGGGAGCTGGAGGGTGTTAAGTGATGTGATATGTGGCTGCCTCTTCCAGCTGCCGTGGTCCAGGACCCTGCTGTCCGACCACTGGAGCCCAGCCCAGTGCCTGGGGACCCGGCGTCTCTGCCCAGGCTGAGGGGTGCGTCTGCCACTTTCTCCTGTGCACTAGCAAAGCTGCTGCAGTACCGAGACTGAGCATGTATCCCGGACACACACACACGGACACACACACAGAGGACACTGACATGACCATGGCTGTGGATACACACACAGCTACAGACAAGGCGCTGTCCCCAGCAGCACCCACATTCAGGACTCACACCAGACACAGGCACAGCCAGCCACGTCCCCTCCTCCTCTTGGGCTGGCAGAGGCAGAAGGTCACACGCACATGCATGGATCCCCCAAGCACCAGCACGGCCTCTCTGCCTGCCCAGCACCCCTGCCTGGATCCCAGCCCCCCTTAACAGCCCCACGGGTCCCGACTCACTGGCTGGTCCAGCCAGGTGCTCACTGCAAACACACAGCAGTCCTCCTACAGGCACCTCACTCTTGTGGGTCCCCGAAAATACCAGCATGGACCCTTCACCCACCTGATACTCCTGCCTGGACCCAGGGCCTCCTACTCCCCGGCTGGTCCAGCTTGGAGTTGCCAGTGAATCCACATGCACACCCCACGTACACCCCATTTGGAGAAGGTACAGACACTCACCCCCAGCTGCTGGCACCTGTCACGCAGGCTGACCCCCTCACTCGTACATTGAATTTCTCCTCTCTACAATAGTATCAGGGACTCTTCTTTCAGAAGAAAATCCTACAACATGCTCAGACTATGTTTGTGTTTATCTACTCCCTCGTGCAACCAAATGCAGCTTTGAATTCTTTTTACCTAAAGACAGAATCAAGTCATTCTGAGTAATGAGGTTTATAGTTGGTACAACACTGGGACTAATGATAACAAGTAATTACAATTTTAATTATGCTGCAACATATGCAGGATTATCTACAGCATGAGATAGGGTTATGGTTCAGGTCCACAACACTTGGCCAAAATTCAAATCTAAAATCTGTGACATATTCAATCATAAACCATCTTTTTTTGGGGGGAGAGAGGGATATGGGTTTTCTTCAGATCCTGAAAAACATCCAGTCTTTATTTTTAATCAGGAAATGTCACATCATTGTTATGTGAAACCCAAAACTGAAAGGAAAATTCAGTCGAAGCAATATGATTTTAACCTGTGTCAAAGTAATTTCAATATATAATGCAGAACAATTTGACTCAATAGGTTTTTGAACCTGGGCTGAGTTTAAAGATCAGGAAAACAATTGGTATCAGTTACATGGAATCATTCTTTTTTTAATCACCTATTGCAGCAGATTCTATAAAGCTCATCCAGATGAAGCATGACTTCACACCCACAAGAGATACAGAGAAGAATTAATTCTGTATCTTAGATGGCAATAAAGGATAGCAAACTCTGGTGCTGATAAAAGGACAGTTCAAGCGTAATAGGAACATTTTTTTTTTCTGTTTTCAGACCAGGTGGTCAGCCAGCCGATACTTTTTTTAATCATAGTAACAACCAAAATTATATCAAATCAACCACACATGAAGCTGGTCTAGCTGCTTCTACCTAGTACTTTCTAACAACTGTAATTTGTGGAATTACTGGATATAAGTAATAGCTGTGGTACTTGAAAATTCCAATAAAAATATCAACAAGATCTCTTGGGTGGAGGGGAGGAATGGATGGTAGAAGGTGAGGATATTCCTAATCTTATTGATCAAGCACAGAAAAGTAGAATCTGTGCTTGGCATAGCATATTACATTTTTCTTCACTACAATATTTTATCTGGAGATACTGAAAGCATTTTAAAAATATATTTTAGCCGCAGCTTATCATTTTCCCTTCCTCATATTCTTCTGTCCTATTTTTCTCACGTCTTTTGTCTTGATATGAGGAATTCAGTGGTGTCCAGTGAGAGGACAGGTAATAATGGGCACAAAATGAAACACAGGAGGTTCTGAACATCAGGAAACATTTTTTTACTGGGAGGGTGACCAAGCACTGGCACGAGTGGTCCAGAGAGGTTGTGGAGTCTCCCGCCTTGGAGCGGCCATCTGGACACAGTTCTGGACAATCGGTTCTAAGTGTCTCTGCTTGATTGGGGGTTGGCCTAGGTGGCCTCCAGAGGTCCCTTCCAACCTTAACCATTCTGTGAATGTGATTCTGTGAATTCTAATTGAAAATAAAAGAAAATCTAGAAATATCTGGAGCAGTTTCATAATTTTCCAGTGCTGAAAAGATAAGGTAGTGAAGTACCTTATTTCTGACAATCCTAGCTGCATAAAATGTATTCTGATACCAGAATTTGTAAATTTCATTCCATCCAAACTTATTGCTTTGGGAAGTGGCATAGAGCGTTGAAGATACAATCCTGAAATCCTTACTTAAGCCAAAGAATTGGTAGGAATTGTACCTCAGCATGGATTTCTAGAAAAGGTGGGCCATTACCAGTGAGGTTTGGCGCTGCTTGTGAGACCAAGCTTTTTGCTGCTGCCTTATTTTCCCAGAAACCCTCATACAGAGGCAGAAAGTGGGCTGTAAATAGTGTCAGTTATTTTGTTGACCTCAGTGCTGAAAGTCTGAACTAGAGGAAAGATCATGCCATGAGATATCAAGTGTTTGAAATGTCCTATGGCCAATGAGTTACGAGCTGTGTTGGAAACAGAACTTAAATGTAGGAAGTATAAACACTAGTTTTCAAAACTGTTCAGTGCTTTCCACTGCATACTAGCTTCTAAAATGCATTTTACTTCCAATTATGTGCTTGAGTCAAATAGCAAGTTACAGAAATCAGCAGTAAGAGGAGCTTTTGCATGGTGAGATTGTTTTATTCTGAAAACCAGACTTTCAAGCTTTGTACAACTATTGTATTGTTTTTGCTAATCAGGGATCGAAGAAATAATTATCCTATTGTTCCGTTGCTGAATGTCTCACAGGGACAGATTTGGCTACAGATCCTATCCATTGTTATAAAACAAGCTATAATTAAAAAAACTTTCTACACCGTGTTGTTGCAAATAGAACCTGCTGAATTTTAAGCAACTGAGCTGGCTTCTGAGTTTACAAATCAGGTACTTTAAACAAAATGCCCTCTTCTCCACTCTATATAGCTGTAAGTTAAGAGCCTTGATTTCTGTCCTTGATTTTCCAGACAGGCAGAAGTCATCAAAGCATCCGATTCACAGCAAGTCAAATTAAGCTTTACAGAATGGGCCATATGTTTGCATATCAGAATATATATTCCAGCATGACACTTCTTCAATTGTTGTTGAGTTCTTTTATTTCAGATACGGAGATTTTGCGTCAACAAAAATTCTTTCCCTTTCCTTTCTGAATTATTATGCCATACTTTATGTTAAGATGACAGAGGAACATTATGAAGGAAAAACAAAGACAAAGAAAACATTCTGGGAATATCTTCCTTATGGAAAGATTGTTGATATGGAGGCTTAAAAGAGAAACTTGGAAAAAAATTTACCTTTATGGAAAATAAACAGAAGAATCTATACATGGCATACTTTACTGAAACTTAAACCCCACTCATGAATAAAGAAGTCAGAGAAGAAACATATTAAAATAAAATCAAGTACAAACAGTAGACAAATACTCTAAAAAGCCTATGAAATGATGATGATGAAGAAGATATTGTTTGTGCACAAGTTTAAGAAAATGTTGAAAGGACACAAGAAAAAACTATGCTTCATCGGAGGTCCTCTGTGGAAGGTGTCTGTTTGATAAAGTTTGCTCCTCTCAGGATCAAAAGCAAGACTCCTGGTTCATGTACTAAAACATGGATATAATTTTTTAATGAGATCAAGCCTGTAAATGGAAGAAGTCAAGTCACAACGAACAGACTAATAACAGTTTCGGAGGGGAAGAGAAAAGATGTGCTGGGCACCACCAAGCTTTAAAATATAGTTTTAACAAACTACAATTTAAACCCTTCTTTTCTTATAAGATAAACCACATTTTTCTCTTAAATTCCTACGCTGGAAGCACAAATAGTGCACCTTTTAAAGTGGCAAGATTGTGATCTGAGGTAAGGAGATTCTTTTTAAACTAAAATACAATAGGAAACTTACTTACACAAAAAATATCTATGTTTGTATTTGCTCCACAGAAGGAATTGGCAAGGTCTTTGAGTTAACATATGGTTGCTGTATTAGTTTGTTTTACAAATAAACAATGGTTTGTTATATATTTTTTCAGTTCTGATTGACTTAACGAAAGTCCCCTAAAATCTACAATCTACCTTCTCCTTTCCAAATTGGAAAGATGAATGAAAATATACTTCTGAACTGTGACCTTCTTTGAAAGTGTGTAGTTGTAGCGTAACACACAGGAAGGCCACAAAGCGCCTCAAACAGGGCTTCGTATAATTCAGCTCAGTGATCACCTATACACACCTTCTTCCTTCATGTTTCACTCAAGCTTACAAAAGAATATGAATCTGTGATAAAATCATTCTACTTTCTCAGTAAAAGCCACCCTTGCTTCTCCCAGATAATCTTGGCTCAACTCTGTGTTGTGTACAAATTGTGCAGTAGATCCTTGCAATTTGCTAAGAGAAATAGGGTTATTTTTTTCTTGGCTACATCTAAACTAAACTTGCTCGTGCAGTCCCTGTGGCAGTCCTTATTCAAGGATCCTACTTGCATCACAGGACAACCCATCCTCCATGCCCATCTTGATATCTTACCCACAGAACCAAGATAATGGAGATAGATAAGATTTCCATCAATCTCTCAGGCTAAACTAAGAACGAAAAAAGAAAAAGCAATTCATACTGCATCTTCATGCTACATCTTCATGCCATGCTACCTTTATAAATAGCTGGACTGGTTAGGTATTTACTTGTTTTTAACCCCTAAGGTAACAATATTGGTATTGATTTCAGAACGTAAATTGTTCTTATACCAGACAATCATTTGATTTCCTCTGCTCAATTTTGCAGTACTAAAATTTCATAGCAATCAGTAAATTACACTGTAATATATTAAAAGGAAGCATAAATATAATCACCTATTATATCTCTCTTGCTACTTAGGCTGCAGAGAACTGGCATTTTCTTCAGGGTGAAAACATTATCAATTACAGTCTGCCCACTGACTGGGGAGGAAGTGACTGCTTGATGGTCCCAAGCGTATTTAAACATGGGGAACAAACAGCCTCTCTGGTCAGGAGTTGTTTTAGTTTTGCAGAGACAGTGAATGAAGACCTGCAGTCAAATCCTATGGTCTCAGTCATCTTTTGAGGTAATATCACTTTCTTCCTTTGTTTATGTAGTGATGTTCCTTTCATTTTATTTCATGAAACTGTAATGTTTATGCCATAAATTCTTCCTGGGTTTTGTTGGATTATTATTATTTTTTTTTAAATTGGATATTCTAAAGACTGACAAACATTTAACTAAAGACACTAAACACAGGACTATCATATATTTTATTTTGCTTTCCTAATATCCACTTAGAAGGCAAATACTCCTTTTCCTAATAAGCATTGTTATCTATCCACAGTCATCTTGACTGCAAGGTAAATTTGACCTAACAGGAAAGCTGAGTGTTACAATTTAATTTAGTCTAAATCAGAGTATTACCTTGTTCAACTTGGGAGTCTGGTAAAATGCTAATAAATTTTCAACATTTTCAGTCTTAGCCCCCCTCTTCCTGAATTAATTGTCTGAGACTCAAGAAATCAGTTCTAAGCCTACAATTATGCAAATTAATACCTCAGATACATGGAAAGGCAAGTGGGGGGAAGAGATGGAAACTGCCGTACACAATAAAACATAAAAGAAAACAGCCAAGTGTGCTACCAGTAGACAACTAAGTTAATGTTCAGAAACATTATTCATCCAAATGGCTAGATGCTAGTAAATCACAGTTTGCTATATTTATTACATGTTTCTTAACGGAAACTGTGTGGAAAACAACCCTGAGAAAGGATTCATTAAAAATGTAATAATTTTGTAGATATCTACTAAAAATTAGGGTTGTATCTAGGATAGTTTTCTAAGCACATTTGTAGTTAATGGAGAAAGAGACAGGTCTGCTGAACATTCATGCCATCCTAAAAAAAAAATGATTGTAAAATAACAGTAAAACGCCTTTTTGAGGTGTCTGTACTCAGTCATTGACTATAGGTGACTAGGTAAACTTAGGACATGTTTTAGAAGACTTAAGACAGATTAATCCCTTTGACAACTCTGTTATTATACTCCTTGACAGCAGAGAGACAGGAAATTGAGAATTTTCAAACTTAAATGTCCAAAGTTAACCTACCAGTAAGAAAAGGTAGATCTTGCATTATCTTCATAACTATTTAGACACCTAACTTTAGATATTCATCGCTTGAAATTTTAGCTGCCATTAAGTATTTAGGATACAAGAACCTGATGAAACAGATCTCACCAGCAAAAAGATACTGCACTGACTGTGAACTGCCTTATCTTCTGCTCTGGCACATTTTATAAGAAGAGCTTATTTATATTACAGCATTCAAAGAAACTCACATATGAAGAATTTAGTTGTAACAGAATTATATTTTATGTGATCTTTAGTAATTTAAAGACGTCAGTAATCTTCAATTTATTTGTTTAGTTTGATTTTGGTGATGAGCTCCTCCTCACAAGAGAGGTAATGCACATTACAAGTGCACTCAACTGAAGAAGCATTGCAGAGGCACTGTACCAATTATAATGAGAACCAGCATAACTTCTCTACACTCTCAGAACTTTTACATTAGTAAAAGCATGTGTTGATCAATAATGTATATGAACTACTAAAATGTAGAAACAGCTGTTGCTGAAATTTTACAAGTTTAATTATAATAATAAATTTGGCCTGATTTACATTCTGTGAAACTCATCTGGCTTCGGTAATGTGAACAGGGTAATAAAGTTTCTGGGATTTTATTTTAACTATAAATTACATTTTTAAATGTGAGAAAAAACAATTGAGAATATTTCCCATCTGAGGAACGCATATTATCTGGAGGCTGCTTATAAAAAGAACCCTATTATTGTCTTATATGAATGACATAAAATAATGAAAATATTGACTGCTATATTTGCAATTATATTTATAAAGTTAACATAAATTATGTTTATAGCATTTAATTAGTTACAGAAGTATTCCATCAACTAAGGTTTATTATTTGCATTCAGTAAACTGATACATGTGGTATCATGTCAATAATCATTCTTGATACTGCATCTTACAGTTGAAGCTGATAATTACTGTTATAGAAGTGCTGTGTATTTATGCTTTCATCACAGTTAGTCACTACAGCAGATATGAAGAGTTATGCAGTACCAGGAAGCAGGAAACTTTCCAACAATCTTCAGGAAAAAGAAAGATGCAATAAGAACCCCTTTAGTATTCTATTCCATTAGCATTCTTTAGTACGGCATATAACCTTGGAAATCAAGCAAGCCATGGCTCTTGTATAAAGGTAGCAATCTTTTGTCTGGGGTGACACAGTCCTCACTCTATATTATAACTAACCTCAGGATTTGAATACTTCATTTTTAATTGTGTATATAAGAGGAAGAAGAATGTACTTCAAAATCCACAGATTTAGCAGCAAATGACCAGCTGTCCACTAGGAAGTTTTGTATCATAGGGCTTTAAAGGTAGTCAGATTAACACTGTTTAAAAGAAAAAAGAAAAAGAAAAAAAGAAAATTTGAAGCCCTTTAAACAATCACACTCTAAAACAACCAGTGCTCATAGTGACATCATGATGTCAATCTTCACTTTTATTTATGTGATTTTGAGGAAATGCAATTAAGAATATCATATTTCTCCTCAATAAAGCAAGGATTAATTCATGCAGAAAAAAACTGAATTCTCATAAAGATTCTAAGGATATCCTGTATGAGCATGGGGGCGGGAGGAGGGCAAGGAAGAAGGCTCTCAATTTAGGGATGCTGTAGGGGGAATAGTACATTAGAACATTGCCTCCTGAACTAGTACTAGCGTGTGTAACGGGTATCTGTCACTGACAGCTTACTGGGTTGCAATTAATTCTGAGTCATCAGTCATGTCTTCTCTGCAAGCACAGAAAGCAGAAACAGCAGCAGCATTGCCCTTTGAGGATGAGACCTTTTACCTGCTATGTTTCTAGAAAGCAGCTGTACATCTATTAACACAATGGACACTTTAGCTGTCACATTAGATAAATAGATCCACATTGGAAAAGCTGAAAGTGGACATGATTGTCAAGGATAATACGGTTAAGCTGGTGCATCCTGGGAAAGATGCAATTTCTATAATATTTTAATTTTGAAACTAATATTATTATCCCAATCGATTGCACACGCTATAAGTTAATTAAAACACCCCTGTTAAAACATATCTGCATCTCTACCAGAAAAGGAACTAGATAATAATGTATTTGCACCATAAAAAACCTATGTTTTGTTACTTGGGACAGGATGTCCTTAAGAATTGGTTTCCTAAGAGCAGATTTCTAAATCTTATTTTATTTTTTCCTACATTGAACTCCCAAAGCTTTGGAGTTTTCTTTTTGCATATGTAAACACATGCTACAGAAAACAAAAAAATAAATAAAACCCCAGCTTTTCACTTAGGATTCTCCAGAACACAATACATATTACAACAAACATTGACTACAAATTCTTCCACCATATATAACACATATGTACATCTGTCTGGTAATATCTTATGATGTCAAAGTTTGGAAAACTAAATCCATGGAGAATGTTAGGGCTTTCAGTGGTTGAATGTTGGGGTTGGGGCAAATCTCTGCTACATGAAATTATATTCCCCAAAAGATGCAAATGAAGAGTAAGCATATTCAGGTGTTTCCACACAGAGATTTCTAGAAAAAATATAAAACATGCTTCAACAGGTTAGCCAGTAAGAAAGCTAAAATCTCATTTATTAATAAACAAGGTAAAAAAGAAAGAGGGAAAAAATAAGGCCTTTTTGCATGGAAATCAGCTACACAGATAAGACAGTGGTACTAACGTACTATCAAAACAGCAGATACTCTCACAGATATCTTACTGTGAGAGTAACTAGTTAGAAATGTATTTTCTGTTGGCCTCAAGTAGAAGTCAAATGAGAGCTGACAAGAATCACTGTTATTATTAGACTTCATCCAGTTTTCAGTATTTTCCACAAATTACATATGGCATGCTCTTGACACATTAAACGTTGCAGGGAAAACAAGAACTCTGACTATCTGGATAGTTTTAGAAAATGCTGCCAGTGCCATGGGTCCCCTTGGAACAGGCGGAAAGATAAGTTTGATAGTCCGTGTTCATATTCTGATGTTGATGATCTAAACTAATTTGTGCCAGCTGAGTTTAATGTTAGTAAAGTGAACTCACACTGGTAAATTTCTTTCTTTCTTTCTTTCAGTGGTCTGTAAGAATAACTTTGCAGAAGTCTTTGAAGTTACATCAACCGATGCTAATAACCATCTACTTCTGCTTAGCTTCTACTGGAAATAGATGCACTAAGTCACATATCCAAAACTACAGACCTTCATATGATCTTGGCCTGTGACTTCTCTACCATTATCTGTCTACAAAACTGGAGAAAGCAGGACATTGGGCAGTTACTTTGGACATAAATCATTTAGTGATCGGTGAATATTTTTTCAAATTTACATACTAGCAAGTTTCTCATTTCACAGAATTTGTTGGATGCCGTCACCTTTGATCCCAATGTTTAAAACTGATGGACTTATCTATGCACTTTCCACCAAGAGCACATGACCATGTCTATTAATACAGATACCCAAAGACTGCTGACTTTTGAGCCCAACATTTACTAACATTTCAAGGGTAATTTATATGTATTTTGCAAATACTAGCTTTTCATTAGGCAAACTGACAAGCACAAACCTTCTGTTTCACATTTTATTTTATGCAACAATATTAATTTAAATAAAAGCATGAAAAACACAGAGGCACAAAGGAATGAAATTGCACTTCACAGAAATATTGTAAAGGTATATGCACATGCCCTGTGTGTCTTTGTTCTCCAGAGAATATTAAAAATAAAGTCCAAAGATGTTGCATCTAAACCTAAACCAACGGTTTACAAGTATTGCTTTTATGTCACGATATGTTCTACATTACATTACTAGCTATCTACAGAACAGACAGGACACATTTCTGAGTGAGAATTCAGTATTAGAACAATTATTAATTAAATTGTATCTATTTATGGGCAAATTGAACTGAGTTGCATTATTGTTTTAATATCGATTTCCCACATAGTAGTAGATCAGGATCCTTTCTGATATGTACTACTATGACGGATGGAAGAAAATGCATGGTGGTACTTCGGGATTTAAGGTGTTAACAGACTACAGAATACATCACAGAGCTCAGTGCCTGTGGAAGCCACCTTATCTCAGTCTTCACAAGTTGACAAGGCATGTAAAGAATGCATCCAAACCCCCTGGTTTGATCTTTATTGTTGATAGATCACAGATATGGAAGTCTGAGATGTTTCCACAGGAACTGCAAGTAGGGTGATAAGTAGACAAAAATGGCAGATAACCACGCCTACTTTAGCAAGAATCTGAAAATGGAGACTTTTTCTTTAGAGAGAATGAGCAGAGGAAGAAGATGTCCTTATTACATTACAGTTACTAGTAAAATAAAAAAGCAGTGAAAATGGCAGGCAAAACAACTTCAAGTCTGAGAAAATTCCCTGAAGTGTAGACTTTAATACTTGTTCACAGAATTTTGAATTTCATTTCTAGAAGGAATAAACATGGGCTTAACCTAGAACTTGGTAAAGTCACTGGGAAGTTTCTAGCTGATATCAATGGAATTAGGATTGGTCTAGCAGCATCTTCACAAGCCCTAAAGCTAATAAAATCCCCAAGTTTGTCTTGCCATCTAACAGTCAATGTTCTGAATGTTTCTGACTTTACCAACTTTTTAAATCTAAATTACGTTACAGATATTATCTTTTGTACTGAAGACATTCATAGAACCATAGAATCATAGAACCATTAAGGTTGGAAAAGACCTCTAAGATCATCAAGTCCAACCATCAACTAACACCACCATGACTCCTAAACTAGGCCCTGGAGTGCCACGTACACACCTTTTTTGAATGCCTCCAGGGATGACAACTCCACCACTTCCATGGGCAGCCTGTTCCAATGCCTAACCACGCTTTCG